>JASCZI010212040.1:787-25088 GCA_036250425.1 Stylosanthes scabra
CAAGGTTATAATTAATATATGTACACAATTAGAAGAGATGTATAAAACAGAGGAAATCGCCGATGTATATACACAAGATTACAATTAATATATATACAACACACTTGCATTATAAGTACAAAACAGGAGAAAGAGGAACCAACCTTTCCTCCTGCAGGGTTTCTAGCGCCGATGTATCTTGAGTCTGGTGTTGAGTTTCAGCAGTAGCAACCCTAATTAGAGAGAAGATATAAATTGACGACACAAGACTTAATAAGAAATATGAAAGGGGTTATATTTGTCTTTATAAATTTTTAATGAGGGCATTGTGGAGATAAAATGTTATTAAAATTTCAGTCTCTGTCCCCAAAAATTTTAGTCCCCAGTGTCCCCACTTTTCGGAGGTACTGAAGGGACTGAAATTTTGGAGACAGAGACTGAAATTTTAGTTCCAGTCTCTACCCACCAAACATGATACTGAGTCCCAGTCCCCCAGTCTCTGTTCCAGTCTCCGCAAACAAACGCTACCTTAGGGTGCGTTTGGAAGAGAGACTGAGACTGAGAGACTGAGATTGGAAGACATAGACTGAAATACTAAGACTAAATTAAGTTTGTATATTGTGTTTAGTTTAAAATGTAATCATAGAAACTGAAATAAAAAATGATCAAAATATCATTAATAACTAAAAAAAAAGACAAAATAACTTCTCCTGTACCCCATCACCAATCTTCTCTCTCAACAACCATCACCATTATTCATGCAGATCCCATAAACAACCACTTTTCTTTATCAATACAAACTTCCAGATCCTACAATCATGAATAAAGTAAACTAAATAAAAAAAATCGAGTAATAGAGCACAAACACAACTTATTAAAAACAACTTATTATTATTATTATTATTATTAGGAAATGTCTATAGTGAAGACACTAAAGTGTCTTCTAGTGAAGATAGATGCTTTGTTTGAATTTTAACCATTGATTTGTACTATTAAAATCTGATGCGTAATTAATACTATCATTATGAGAGAGATTAACTTCTAAATATGACAATATCCTTACTAGAAGATACTTAAATGTCTTCATATTAGAATTTTCCTTATTATTATTATTATTGTTGTTGTTGTTATTATCTGAAGAATCAAAAGAGAGATGGCAGAGACCAAGGGGGCAAGGGGCAACAACGACTAAGCAATGGACGGCGGTGCGAGCAAGGGGGCGGTGGCGTAGCAGGCGAGGTGGCTGACGAACGAAAGGCACTGTGAGGAGGGGAATGTCGCTGGAATAAAGGAGAGTGAGACACATTATTGTAATTGAAATGGAAGAAAGAAGTGGGAGGTAGGAAGAGAAGAGGGAATGGAAGAAAGAAATGGGTGTTGGCTAGGCAGTGGGCATGTGAATGGAAGAAAAAAGATGGAGACAGAAAGATCGTTTGCAAAAAAAGAGAAACCCTAATTTGATTAAAATGAGAGGTAGAGTTGGAATTATAGAAGTGGAATGAGGGTATTTTAAGAAAAAATATTGTTAAAGTTTCAGTCCAGTCTCAAGTACCTCCAATCTGGATGTACTGAAAATACTGAAATTTTGGAAATGAGACTGAAATTTTAGTTTCAATCCCTATCCACCAAACACAATACTGAGTCTCAGTTCCCTAGTCTCAGTTCCAATCTCCTTTACCAAATACACCCTTAAGACCTCCAGTTAGGAGAGACTGGGGGACTGGAGACTGGGATTGAAACTTTAATAATTTTTTCCTCAAAATATCCTCATCTAACGTTAATAATTTCATACCATATCCCCTTTCTTTTTTTCTCATTCCACTCGCTCTCTGTGACCAACCATCATTAACTCATCGCCCTCCCCAACTTTTATTGCCGACGAACTTCCCTCCATCATCGTCCGTCCATGGCCGTAGACATTCTTGAGAGACGGAGTGATGCTGTTATTGTGGAGCTTTTGGTGGGTCTTGTAGTCAACATCGATGATAGGAAGGGTGGTTTTGTATCCATGAACCACCATGGCACTTGAGTCACCAACGAGGCATATGTCACTGACAGTTATGTCTATGTATATTGCTGAAGGGTAATCATATGTGGTTACCAGTGTTATGTGCTTCAAGATGATGATGATTATGCGGTGTGTCTTACCATCTTTCGTTAATTGTTAAATATTTAATATTTGGGTATGATTTTATCTTTTAATTGATTATGTGCTTCAATATTTTTGTATAATTAAATGCTTGAATTGTTAATTGTTAACCCTAAACTGTATATGCGTTGTTGTTGAGATAAAAATTGAGGCATTGAAGTGAACTTATATGATTAAAATGAAATTTAATTATGGGGTTTTGTTTTCTATGACGGAGTTGGCCACAATTGGAGGAAAGGGAATCTAAAATTCTGAACAGGTTTGGAGGAATGGGATGATGAGCTAGGTTTACAAGGGTCTTTTAGTAATTTTTGTTATTTCAGCTTCACTTCTGTACATTTTAAACCAAACACAAAACACAAATTAAATTTAATCTCAGTCTCAGTTTCAGTCTCTCTTCTTAACGCACCATTTTAGTGACGAGAACTCCATTTTATACATTTCATGTTGTACACCGAACTAGGGGAATAACGACATTCTATGACTTTTTGCACACATTTGAATTAATATAATGTCATCATAACCAAATAAAAATATATTTTATAGTTTGCATATCCTAAAAGAATAAAAAATTGCAAGTAATAGACACAAAATATACCCGAGGTGCTGGTTATTTCTACATTTTCTTTTTTGTTTCTTTAATTGGTTTGGCTATTTCAGATTTTGCTTCTTTTTGGCCTTTTGTGTTTTATATGCCGAAAACATTGATGCAAGATAACTAATATCTTAAAAAATTCAACTATAAATTCAATTTACACTAAATACACACTATTTTCTTAATTTCTGCTACATGTTATCTCATCATATACGTGGTAAGAACTTCAAAGTGTATGAAAATAATAGATATATTGAAAAAAAATTGTTCAAATCATATAAGCAATCAACTTAACTTTTAGATATAAACATTATACATCAACAACACATTAGTCATCCAAAAAATAAACATAAAAACATGTGTCTGCAACAACTAAAAGTGGAACTTTAAAATATTCTAAAACATCCAATCCACTTCTTAGTTGTTGTTGATTTATTATTATTATTAACAGAAAAAATAACTAGTTACTATAACAATCATCAACTTTTAGTTATAAACTCCTTAAAATCTATGATAAGGGGATAAAAAAACTCAGATCAAGTATCGTTTTTATCCCTAACGTTTGAAGTAAATTTAAAAAATGTTCCTAACGTTTAAAACGTCCTATTTGTGTCCCTAACGTTTTAAAATCGTATCAATCTTGTCCTATCGTCAAGCAGCAATACTGAAAATTGCTAAGGAAGCCATACACGTAAATATTAATTCACAACACCAAAATATTATACTGAGTAATATGTCTACTTTATTAGTGCCCATTATTATTTTCCACACTGTGTGAACATAACACAAAAACTAAAAGAATAGAATTACATAACGTTTTTTAATCCTCCCCCAAACCTTTCCATTTTTAGTTGTTTGAGTGTGATTGTGATAAATATTGCATCTAAAAAGTTGTTGGTAAATTAATTTTGCATTTGGAAGAGTAGATTGTTAGAAGTTTTTCTAATAGAGTTGACAATAGGACAAAATTAATACAATTTCAAAACGTTAGCTACACAAATATGACGTTTTAAATGTTAAGAATATCTTTGAAACTTACTCCAAATATTGGGGACAAAAACCATACTTTATCAAAAAAATCTCTTTTAATTATTAAGTGGATAAACGCCAATGAGTTTTACCAAGCACCCTAAATTTCATTTTGAATATAATCTAACATATGCACTATGCACGGTATAATATCTTGCTTTCATTTTGTTAAAAAATTGTAATTATCTCTTGAAAAACTTTATTCTTGAATAGGACTCCATGGTATCAGTTGAAGTTTTAGTGCCATTTGAAAATGGTTGAAAAAACTATAAGTAAACTTTTCTATTATTATTTACCAAAAACCAAATTTTGATTAGTCTCTTGAATACTTTTTTCTTTTAAAGTAATATTTTGTTGAGTTTAATTTATATATATTATTAGTATAATAGAGTTTTAAACTCAAATAAAATATAGAGTTTTAAATTAACTTATAATCAAGTGTTGCCACGATGACAAAAATAATTTACTTCCACGCAAAATTAAAAGAAGCAACACATAACTATTTAACACTAACAACGCAAAAGGTTAATATCAATTTGCCTATGTAGCAACACTAAATTGGATATCAGCATAGCAGTAAATATCCTTGCAAACTAAAAATCAAGCTTGGAGTTTTTCTTTTATTTTGAGATAAAAAAAATAAACCATTAAAGGGTAGGGTAGGGTAAGGTTTAGTCGCAACTCTAACCCTACCCGCGAGTTGAAAATCTCCCAACCCTAACTCTACCTGCACTCAACCCTGCGGGTGTCCAACCCTACTCGCGGGTTGCGACTGGTGAGATAGCGACGTGAAGGTGAGGGGAAGGTCGTGACAGTGAGGTTTTGACAGTTGCTTCAATGCTTGGGATTTGGAAAAGAACGAGAAAGTATGATGTTCTTGATATTTTGTGAGTGTTTGAGAGCAGAGAGATTAGGGTTATCACATTAGAGTGTGAAATAAAAGGTTTAATTTAGAAATTAGGATTTGTAAAATTTCATATTTATATATGTAAGTAAATGGAAAAAGCTTTCACATATTCAAGTTATGAAAACTACAAATTGAAATGATAGCTATGTGGTTAAGACCCTTTTATATAACTAAGAGGTCATGTGTTTTATCCTCAACGCTAGAAATTTTTAAAAAATTATGTATTATATATGGGGTGGCGGGTTGGATAAATAGGGTTGAGCCTAAACCCTCACCCTACCCTACCCGCAAGCCAACCTGCTCCGTCCTCAACCCGCTCTGTTGCGGGTAGGGTTGGATATCCGCGGATATAGTTAGTATTACCACCCCTAAATTGGAGGTGATAGTTGGAACTGGAAAGAACGACTGGTGAAGACAACAACTACTATGATGACAACTTTCAGCAAACTTGAAAAAAGAAGAAAAAAGAAACAACTAGAAACTTCAACGATGGTTTTTTTAATAATTCTCATCATACCAAGTAAATTAAAGAGGAGAGAAGAGTACCTTCCAGGATTTGAGACACCAATGAGAAGGCTAGAACACAACGGCTGGAAATAGAGAGCACCATCACATGAGATTGACGGCTGGAAGTGAAAGGAACGGTCGGAGTCGGCTACCGAAAACAAAAGGAATAATAAACTTTGGTACTGAGGAAGAATGGGAGAAGATTGAGCCGATAACGATTGGGAGTTGAAAAAAAGAAAAAATGGAATCGGTTTAATTTGCATGAAACAAGCGCATGCTTTACACGTACTAGAGTTTCCTAATAAGATAGGTTTTCCTCTAATGTCTTGTTAAGGTTTCTTGTACTGAGTTGGAGTACAAAATAACTGGTGATTTGTGACTCTCTAGTGGTATCTCTCTACCTTCTCAAAAGTAAATGGATATAGGAGGTGATGATGATTGTGGAAGGAACAAGATTAATAGATGGAAAAAACAATTTATGGATGTCAAAAATTCAGCTGCAATAGTGGAGGGTGCCAACTCGAAAATTAATGAGGATACTAAGTTGGAATTATCGGTTTTGGGGAAACCGCAAACAGTACAAAATATTAAAGGAATGTGTCAATCCTGCTCCTCATTAATTAGTTAGATTCATAAAGTGTAACATCATTTTATTACTCTATTGTTGTTGAAAGTCAAGTATTTTTTATTTTTTCAAATGAAATAGAGGTACTCACCAACTAATCCTCCTGTACCTCCTTATGTTTTGTTAGTTTGTTTAAAATGTTTATTCTTTTGTTAAACAAGATAGATCAACACAGTTTTATTTCGGGAGCCCACGTTAATAGAAGACTATCTATAAACTATTTATTTTTTTGTAACGATTCAATCCTATTTAGTTAGGCTAATTGGAACTTTATCATTTTCATAGAACAAATGAAAATTATTGCATCAAAACTAATTTTTCAAATGAACTCTAATCCTTAATTACTACGACCTCTGGCTTGTGTTTCAATTTCACATCCCTTATTTCTTTTATTTTTTTTTGTTGAGTTTTTGTGGAAGGACCCATTTTTTTTTCAATTTGTCTTAGTTACAGATAATTTTATATTTTATCTCATCATACTTGAATAAAATATTTTTGTATAAACAAAAAAAAAAAGATTTTGGCCGACATCAACTATAAATATTTATTAATTAAAAAAGTAAAACTAATAATGTAAAATGATAAAACACTAAAACTAATTACAATTGATTATCCAAAAATATTAAAATTAATCTTTTCAAAATACTAACTGATATTGTTATCACAAATATTGGCTACCAAATAATTTCGGATAACAAAAAAGTTATTTACATACTAAAATCAACTATATATATATTATTTGATGAAAAAATCAGAGAATCAACACATTATGACTAATAGGAAGCCAACACATATTTTATCTAACTTACGGAAGATAATTCATATAAATTTTGGATGATAATTTAATCATAAATATATGAATTATGGTTGATAGCTCACATAAATTTTGGATTGTAATTTAGTTATTGATTCCTTAATGATTCTACCGTACTATTTTTATTTAAATATTTTTATTTTTAAGTATATTTTATATTTTAATATATATATATATATTTTATAGTAATAATTAATTTGGCTGTGGAAATAGCCTAGCCTTCTCATAGACATACACTAAAAGAAAATATAAGTTTCAATTAAAAACAAATGAAATCAGAGAATTTACCCTAACGAGGTTCTTCAATCCCTCGTCAGCCACGTTCCTCCACACCGCCGAGCAGCCTCGCAGCTCCGCCGCCTGGTCTCTTTCTCGCTGTCACGAAGCCACTGCTCAGGATCGCAGGTGCCACCGCCGCCGCGGTAGGCTCGCCGGTTCTTCCCCCTTTCTCGTTGTCGCGTTTCTTCCTTGTTCTTCATCAAAGGTTGTTGTTGATTTTATTCTAAACTAATTGAATTTTATGATGCTAGTGTTAACTTGATTGTGCTCTGTTTTTTATTCTTCTCTCTGTTATGTGGGGGATTTCATCAAACATGTTCTGTGCACTATGCTTTGCAACCTTTTTGGCAATCAATTTCACCAAAGTAGAGTTTGTTGATTAGAGTCAGAGAAATTATCAGGATAATTTTCACTCTCCACTGCGATGCAATTGAACTTTGCTTCTGTTCTTAGATGTCTATGTCTATGGCTCTTTTTAATCTAGAAGTGTGGCTAGAAAAGACTAGTGTTATAGTAATTTTCATCATGTGTTGGAACTTAGAAGTGTCTGTACTTTGTTTCTCCTTCTTGTTCTCTTATTGTATCTGCAAAATATGATGACTTGTTTGCTCTCTCTGTGACAAGTAGTGACAACAAAGAATACTCATGTTCCTATCTTAACTACCATTCCAACAAAATTTTAATACTCCATAATGCTTGCATCATATTACATGTGGTGTTGCTCATGTTTAAGCATACAATACGTGGTTGATTAGAGTCATCTTTATTCAATTATTTAAATCCAAATGGAGAATTCTTTGGGTTGATTTAAGCTAGAGCCATAGTTCAAATAGCCTTTCTGATGTTCGAATTGTGTTAATTAACAAGGAAATAAATACTTAGTTGATTAGTGTCATCCATATTCAAGTATTTGTTCTTATACTATGTAAATATCAAGCAACACAATATTATATTACATTTCTACATGTTCAGGGCACCAAGAATACAAAAGCTACCCTTGTTGTTCATAGGCAGAAGAAGGGAAATGGAATTTTTACAATTAAAAGAGGGGGAAAACCTTGTGGATTGATCTACAATCAAGTAAGTGGTTATGATGTAAATTGAATTTGCTAACTAAGAAGCTAGGACCAGCAACTTCCTTATGTTTGCAAAATTATGTAGGTGATGGAAGTGAATCAAATGACCTTGATTATTGTACGACGAAAGTGCTGATGAAGATGACGATGAGGTTGTGTATGAAGATTCCGATGATTAGTAAATATGTTGTATTTGGATGTTAAATAGTTTATTTTTTCTTTGAATAATATATCGTCAATCTTAGTATAATTTCAATCTATCTTTTTGATGTTTTTAGACTTTGATACTTATTAGACTTACCTATGCTAATTTTAATTTATTGCCAAAATGGTTTTGTCATTGTTTTACTCATCTGTTTACTTGAATAGTTGAATGTTGATAGTTGATGATACTTTATATGTTTTAGTAGTTGTATGTAGATTTATCAAATTAATCACAATGAATAAGGAGGAAATTATCCACAAATTAATCTGCTGATAGTCTTACTTGCGAATGTTGTTATTGATATTATCTGAGAATAGTTTTTTTTTTATCAATTTTTCATTTAATCCTTGGCTGCTGAGTTTGTTGTGAATTCAAATTCGAATTTAATTTGTGAATACTGAATGTATTACGTGCAGATTTACTTGCAAATACTAAATATGAAATAGAGTTTTTGTGGGTTTACTTGCAAATTTTGCTGTGGATGTATTACTTACGAATTTTGATGCCACCTGTACCGGTGGATTTTGTTGCGAATTTGGTGCATGCAAACAAATTCATAACTAAATTTGCAACAAAATTCGACAAAAATTGTCTGATTTTTCATGAAATTATCAGATTCCCAGGTAAACTTTTATGCTGTGGATTTAAATTCGCAGCAAATGTTGTGGAAAACAAAATTACCTGCGAATTTGGCCATAATGCGAAGCAAAATCCATATCGAATCTGCTGTTTTTTAGTAGTATATGAAGATTTTTAGTGATTGAATCATATCTGGTAATTCTACTTTCTACATTCTAGCGATGGTTGAAATTGTATCCTTTGGAGTTCATTCCTTAGACGATTGGCATTTCATATGGTTTATGTGTAAAAAAGATTATTATTGTATCCCAAATTTTTGTTCAATAGCAATAAAAAACAACAAAAATTCAATTTCAAATAGGGTAGATGATTTTATGGAAAATATATTTGAAGGTTAAATATGTGTTCTATAATCTTTTTCATGGTTATGACTTATGATGATCTCTTGTTGCAGTTTCAGCTGCAGGTTTGATGTTTGAGAAAGTTTCACCAATTCAAAGGTTCAGATAAATGTTATATATATCTGAGACTTCTTTAACGATGCCAGGCTTTCCTGTTGCAACTTGTGAAACTTCGTATGTTCTTTTATGACCATTCTTTGATGACCATTCTTTGATGTTCTCTTGTAGTTTCCTATTCAAGAGAAACAAATGCAGTTGTCTTTTCAGAAAAGTGGTGCAGCATAGTCAATGTTTATATCTGTTTTCCTGTGCAGATATTCTAGAAGCACAAATCAAATAAGCTATCCAGATGCTCATGGACATTTATCTGCTGAAGAGGAGCTTGCTGCAGAAGAGAGTTTTGCAGTTTATTGCAAGCCTGTAGAATTCTACAATATTCTTCGGCGACGTGCTTTACGAAATGTAATCCATCTTATTGGTTAAAATTATCTGCCATTGTTAATTATATTCAACATGATTATTTATATTTTTTTGTGGGATATGTTTCATGAACATAGGGTGGAATTTATTCTAGGTAGCATTATTGTTTCCCTTCCTTTTGTCTTAGAAGGATTTCTTGTACTTTCTGTTTACTTGCCTTGTTACTTGCTTACCTCATACTTGGTTATTTCATCTCTTGTTAATAATATTTCTCATTTTTTCGTAAAAAAGGAAAACTAAAATTTTCTTCTTTGGTTCCTCATGTTATGCTGATGTCTGGTCCCTAAAGACAATGACTTTATTTATTTATTTCTTTTTCTAACAATATATTTTGCTTTGTATAGCCTACATTTCTTCAGAGATGTTTGGACTATAGGATAAAGGCTAGACAAAGGAAGAGGTAAGAGTCACCATACATAGTCTTCCTTCTCCTATTTACATCTTTCTTTTTCAATTTATGTGGTTTTATGCCATATTGTGCTACATTCAGTTTAAATAGAAATTTTTGTGAAGTCTAGGAGTCATTTAGTGGTGCTGGGTTGATATAAATTTGATCAGTTGAACCTGTTTTGATTTAATAAGAACTGACAGATGTTCATGTTTGTGAGTCTATGATCACTGTTCAGCTACAAATCAACATCAGAACGTAACCTTGTTGTCCAATCTATACAAAGACCTAAAAGTCTTAGTCAGTGTTGGTATAGCTCCTAAGGTTTCAATTCGTGACCAAACCTTATGTAAAATGGGACGAGGATTGTCCAAGTCCAATTATCCATCTGTGTCTGAGTAGTTCTTGCAGACATATGACATGCTTCCCCATAGAGTAACTAGTAATCTTTTTCTAGCATGAGATTCTGTTCAAAGATAAATGAGATATATATTATGTCAACCTTGTGATACCATTTTTAACCTTCAAATTCAGCTGTGGATACATGTTGATACATTTGGTTCAATTTGATGTAGTCTGTAATGATATCATTTAAGCCATAACTTTTGCCCTCGTTTTGTCTAATTCTCTTTAATTGTACCTAGGTAAAGTATCTTATTTGTGATACTAATGAATTACATTTCAATGATTAGGATACAATTGACAGTTTTTCTGAGCGATACAGATGAAACTCAAGTATTGTTTCCCTTGTATATTTGTCTAGCAAGGCTGGCTTCTAAGGATGATGATGCCGAGGTAGGAATTCTGTATGTTATTCGGACCTAATTAATACTACTCACACTAAATAGTTTCTTAGTACACATACTTTATCTAATAAATGTTTTTGTTTCATCATGTTTTAACTACAAAAACATAGAAGTACTCTGCTGTATATCGCATTGGTCGGGTTTTCATCTTTCGAGATCCTTCTGAAGTTGATGGTGATACTCAACACAAAGCAAACTTTTTGCTCCCTGACATTCATAGGCTAGCTCTGACAGCTAAATCTGGGTCACTCGTTCTCTTGTTTTTCACTGCTGGTATGGATGTGCTTGTGTAATCACATGTATTTGCCCGCACACACAGTCACACACACATGCACACATGAAATACAATATAATTCTTGCTAAATTCTTTTTTACTTGCAGTGGAGGACCCAAATTCCTCATCTGGGGTCAATGCAAGCCTGGTGCCTTTGGATCCGAGTTCATCTGAATGTGAGATATGCTTTTATTGCTTATAGATGAACTGTAAAATTTGTTTGCGAACGACCATCTTGTAGTTACCTTACTGTTAGCTGAGCCACATGTCCACATGAACACATGTGCACACACACAGTGACACACTTAAAGCCCCATTGTATAATAACCCATTCAATTAAGTGCTTAAAAATATATTTTGAGGTCTGATCTATGTCAGAGATGATAATCAATCCATATATGTTGCACTTACTAGCATAAGTTTTTATTTTGGTTCTTGGCTAGAATAGTATCCTAATTCTGCTGCGTGCAAATGAAATGATTTGTAAATAATGGTTTATTAAAGATAATAAGACTGAATAGGTCATTTTACAGGGTTTCTTACAGGTATGTTGAGGGGCTGTTCCCCTTCGATATATTGATTATTTCATTATGTATTTTCATTCTTTTTAATGCGGATCCTTATCCTCTTATCTCTTATGTAATTATATTTGTTGTAGTGTTTTTATTTTAGAAAAGAAGTCCAATGTTTTAAGGTCTAGTAACAGATTTACACCCCCCAAAGTTTTGTTGATTTTAATGAAATGGGTAATTTGTGAACTTAACCACTCTTCAGTGCTAGAATTCATCTTTTCTTTTCATTTTTTATTCTGTGCTTGATAGCAAGAGATGGAGAGTACTGCTTATGTGGGAAAGTATCTCTCGAAAAAATTTTTCAGTCATGGGATGAATCTCCAAATTTAAGATTGGGACTTGAAGCTGAGGCTGTGTCAACTATTGATCTGCATCCATGTTTTCTAAAGGTATGGCATCTAATACATTTGGTGCTAAGAATTAATATTGTCTTTATGGTTCTTTTTTTATGCTGATTATTAAAGCATATGCTATTTCTGACTGTACTATTTTATGTTAGCAATAATTTCAAACCTTTTTATCCATTCCAACTTAGATAGATGGTGCCATATTACAAATTTCTTTATGCTGCAGTATGGTGTTCGAGATAAGGAGCAGAGCATCTCAGTTCAAGTGACAAATAATTTTGAGAATGGGTTTCCAAAGAGTACATCAAACCATTTGCAAATAAGAATGTATGCTCAACAGTGTGGGGCTAAGGAGAAATCTTCCCATTATACAAACATAACTGCACTAGCATCGCCATCATTATCTCGTATCATCCGGTAGTTAACATTTTCTTATAAGATTCTTTTGACATGATTAATTGCGTGGTTTGCAAGTGCTAGTTCTTTGCTATTTATTTATTTTAACTTTTTGTTACACTATCTAGTTCATTTTTCTGTTGATTTACCCTGCTAAATGCAAAGCAGATATTTGAATTGGTAACTATGAAGTAGTGTAGTTTCCAAACCAATCTTCTGATATGAGAGATGTGTTTTCTTCTTATTTGGTTGGAACTGTCTTGTACTTTGTATTAAATAAATTGTGGTCTCGGTTCTAACTTCTTCCCAACTTATATGATTCAGGTTGAAGGAGGGCAACGTGAAGTTTAATTACAGGTATTGCATTTTAACTTCCTCATGATAGGATCTCAAATGCTTTTATGGGAATAAGCTGATGGTCTTTTAATGGGGGCAAATACGCAGTGGTACTGAAGACATCATTTATTCTTATGTTCTGCATCTCTTGCACATTTCATGTTATTTGCTTTTGGAAGAAATGCTAAAATTTTGCTACTTATTGTTCTTCTGTTTTATATAACTGTATTACAGGTATTACTATGATAAATTGCAGAGAACGGAAGGTAATGAATGTTGCTTTTATGATTTTTTGTTTTTGTCCCCCCCTCCGGGTAATAACCAATGTAGTTTGATCTATGTAGCTGATTACACATTTATGGTTGTGTAGTATAGCTGTTTGTGGGTTCTATTTAAGATGCATGGCTAAGTGTGGGATATATAGATATGTTAAAAAGAAAATGATTTTAGTCTTGATTAATAGTGACTTTTGGATTTTATCTCTACAAAGCTTTTGTATTTTGGTTTAGTTTCAATCCATATATTTTCAAAATGTTGTGTTTTGACACCTATTCGGCCTAGTTGTTGAATGGTAATATTTATAAGCAGGAAAAGTAAATTGTTAATATTTAATCACCAAACAAAAGTTATGAAATACTTGTAAGGGCAAAAATTTTGTAATACAGTGTTTGAAACTAAACATGTTAAAATAATTTGGAGCAAAATCAATCTAAAAAAGTATGAAGAGATTGAAACTAAAATTGACCGTATTTTCTTGCAACCAAAAACATATTTAAGCTTAGATGTCTTATTTTACATTGTTATCTCTTTTCCTTGTCAATATCAATGCATCCTGACAATCTAATTACATAATAACAGTAAGTTTTAATTACAGTCACTGAAGATTTCTCCTGTCCGTTATGTTTGGTTAGATGTGCAAGCTACAAGGTTAGCACTGCTTTTGAGTTTTGATTGATAATTTAAACCTTTAATTTTTCAATTTGATAATTATAAACTTATTTTAATGTTTCTGACATGCTCTGTTTGTAGGGCTTAAAATGCCACTTGCTCGCTTCACATGATCTTCTCAACTTCGAATTTTCGGTCAGTCTTCTTCAGAACTCTGGCAAGCTTTAGTGCTTTACAGACTTTGAACTGTATTAAACTGTTAGTTTCAATTATAAATCATTTTTCAGGCATGGGAGGAGTGCCCGTCTATAAACGTGTCTGTGAAAACTGATAACTGGAAATCTGAGGTCAGAACAGCTTGATGCCAATTTGTTTTTAAATTTAAGTTTGTATAGTTTTATTACATTTCTTCTTACAATAGAATTGAATATAATGTGTGACGCCTCTTTAGTCTTCGGATCCATCCTGCCTGGCCCAAAACTTATTTCTATCAGGTTCAAATTTGCAATTTTCACCTGGTGTAATTTTCGGGCTGGGTTCAAGTTGACTTGCCCCTCAAGTTATATATTTATCTAAAGTATACCTTTTAGTATAATTTATGATAAATTGTTTGACTTTTATACTTTTAACTAATATTTTTTTATGTTACATTGTTATTTTTGTATTGCATCATTTATTTTGAGTAAATGGACAAAAGTGCACACGAAAGATTTTATGGTGGACAAAAAGTACACATGAAGGATTCGAAGGGACAAAAGTACACATGAAAGATTCGAAACAATAGACAAAAGTACACATGCTGTCCATTTACTCTTAATTAACAATGGACAAAAGTACACACGGCATGTGTACTTTTGTCTATTGTTTCGAATCTTTCATGTGTACTTCTGTCCTTTCGAATCTTTCATGTGTACTTTTCAACACCATAAAATATTTCGTGTACGTTTTTGTCCATTTACTCCATTTATTTTATAAGTACTCTATAGTATCTATTGGATTTCATCTCTAACTTTTAAGATTTCATTACTTTGCTATACATAATGTCCAAAATTATATATCTATTATTTTTTACTTTAGAGAAGATGAGGTTCCTAGAAACATGGAAGTAAGCATACAAAACTGTTTGAACTTTTAGTATGAGTTCATTTGAAATAATTTGTTCACTTTCATAACTTATTAATTAATTTTCTCCAGATTTTTGCAAATATTATTGATCCCAAGTTGCACACTATTAACTTTTGGTAAGCTATTCTCATTCTGCACTGTTTTGAGATTTGCTTGGTTGTATACACTTACATATAAATGCATTTTATTTAGTAAACTGGTGATCTAAAACCTATTTCAGTGCCAAACCACTTAAGAGAATATGTCCAGAGGATGAACCTTCTGAAAAAGCAAAGGCTGCAGATCCACTTGTCTTAGAATCCGAAATTCCAACTGGAGAGGGTGATCTTTTGGAGAAAGCTGATGGTATGTATTGCAACTATTTGAAGTATTTTACTAAATGATGCAACTAATGGTAATTAGCCAAGAAAATCTGACAGTTAATTCAACATTTTCTATAATTCAATGATGGTTGGTATATAAGTAGTATTGACCAAAACTTATATAAAAGGCTAATCTTATTTATCTGAACTTATTCATCTACTTGTCAGCAGAAGTCCTAAGGATTGAAGTACATGAAAATTTGGTCTTTGATAAATTAAAGATAGAAAATTAGGGAATGTATGGCTTGCATAGGATTTGTGAGGACAGTAGGACACTGCGGGTGTATCCTTCTATATAATTTTTGTTTGTGTATGGTATCATAGTTGTTGTGATATTCACCTTGAAAACCCCTTCCTACCTTCTGCTTCCTTGCCGTAAAAAGGGAAAAAGAAGAAATGAAATACCACCGCTGAGGATGTCAATCTCCCCATTTTATGGCTCTGATTTGAGATCTGACTGATCCAGATGAGTGTGGATGATATAATTTTGTGCAATCTGTGGTAGAAAGTCTATAGTTCCTCTATCCTGACATTCTTAAAAAACCCAATGGTCACATCTGCAGTAAGCCATAACTAGTCATAATTTATTTGATTCCAACTTAAAGTTGAAACCTCCCTTTGTTTTTTCCCCTTGGGAAATGCTTGTTAGCTCTCCCATGTGGTCTTTGATATTTTTTGTTGAATGACTTCTTTGTCCAAATAACCCTGCTGATAAAAGGGGAAAGAGTAACATCTATGGGATACTTGTGCTAGCATTAGTATTGTAGTATGATGAATGTGTCATGAAATGCTAGGCATTGCAGGGGTTTCAAACAGAATTTTACAATTGCAACCTGATCAAGATTGTGTCCCACCTGAACCACCGACAGATGAGATTGGTCTTGCGAATCCTGCTGTGTTACCAGATGCCACAACAGGGAAGTCAACAATTCAGCGTTATAACATTGACCCACAAATGTATGTCCTTTGGGATATGAAATTCATAAATGATCTCTTACATTTTGGGGATATTGTTTGATGCATAATTACACTACAAAACCATTTGGTCTCACATTGAAATTACAATACTTATATGTTATTGAGAATGTTCCTCTTGTACATTCAATTCTACTCTGACTTAATAATTTATTGATATATAAATAAGATATAAAGCCCCTGATAAATTAGCAATGCCTTTAATTACCAATAAAGGTATCCAGCTCAACTTGAGCACTAGCTTGATTTATTAATTGATTTATACAATTAATGTATTGTATTGCAGAAACTTTTTGGTGTGATGTTTGGAATTTAGTTGTATGTGGATTTTGATTGTTTATTTGGGGTTCTTGTTTTTGTTTCGTGTTTTTTTTTGTGTGTGTGTTTCTTTTTATATACTTTTCATTTGTCTATGTTAATTGCAATGTTTTTATGCATGAACTTCATTTTCCACTTCATTTCTAAGTTCAGAATTACTATCTTAATAGTTTTGGTTACATTCAGGGACCAAAATGTTTGTTTTTTAATCAAAGGACAAATATATTACTGTCGAAAATTTTCAGGGATTGAGCTGTGTTTATCTCAATATTTTCTAAGAGGGAATAAAACTGTTCTGCCTATGATACTTGGACTGGTGTATATAGGAAATGTTGGAACAAGTTGTCATCATGTATCACTCTCTACATGTGATTATAATTCTGCCCTGGGGGCTTAAATTACTTGATGTACACAGTTCTGACAGAGTTCTTTGAACACATTTCAGCCTTTCTCAGTTGAGCAAGCGAAAATTCTATCACTCTCACAAATACCAGGTAATAAGTGATTCCTGTTTATTAGTTTACTGTTCTGCACTTCAATTTGCTTAACATGTCGGACATATAAATCATCTTGAGTAACCACGAGCTGAGTACAATGAGAGGTCTATACAGAGTGCTCCTTGTATATCCCTGTGGAAATTCTTCTATTTATTTGCAGTTGGTTGGATAATGGATGTGATTTTAGACCATGGGTTAAAAGAATATTGGAAATTTGAATAGAAAACTTTACCAAAAACAGTTTTTTACTTGATATGTTTATCAAAATAAAAGTTCTTAATAGCGTATGCTGGGAAGTCTCAGGTAAGCATATAGAACTAGGAATAGCAATAACCACCTCCTGTAAGCTAGGATGACAGGTGTATCATCTGTAACTAAACACTGAAAGATCCAAACTACCCTTAGAGTAGCTTCCTCCACAAGTTATGATTTCCTTGTATATAAACAGAGAAGTAGGTCAATTGAGAACTTCAGAATTTTAAAATGGTACCAGATAAAATGGTTGGAGTTGAGATTTAATTGATCTTAGCTGAGAAAACAGCAAGAATAATAGAAAACAGAATTGAAAGTTGAAAGAGGAGAAGGAGAGAAGAGTAGAAAGAGTGAGAAGATGAGTATGTGATGATGAACATTCAAAATTGAATGAGTGAATGAATCACCATAAAAAATGCACTATGCTGTTAGTTATTTATATACACTTGCAAAAAGAGGAAAGAGAAAAAGTGAGTAACTAACTATCACTATGCCACACGACACTACCACTATCACACCTATTATCAACATTCTAACAAACTACAAGGCTGTACAACCACTAACTAACCAAAAGAAAATAATAATTTGTTACAGCAAGGTGAAATGGTAGATCAATTACAATTCTGCAATATTAGGTGTTTGCTGTCATGCTTTTCATCATTCATTTCAAGAATCATGATACATATTTCAGAGAAATATTTTTTCTCTCTATCTCTAGTTTTCTGTTGGTTCTCACTATAAAAAGTTAAATGTGTAATTACTTGCCCGTTAATGGTTTTTTATGTGCGACAAATAGTTTCTCATTTCATTTATATTTTACTTTTTTCCTTCAAGCCAATGGAACTTGAAGAAGTTCTATCAGAAGAAGATAGTGAGGATGAAGTTGACGACGAAGTAGCAAGTTTTGAAGATCGAAGGGTATGCACGATTACTATATGTCCTTTGTTTTGAATTTATAATCTCTTTTACCTTTTTAGAAAATGTAGCTGTTACACAAGAATTGTCTGGTAGAGCTGTGGTAATAATTGGATGGCACTGTGGCTAATTTCTTAACCCATTAGAGTCTCCTAATTACTTTATATGCTTTCCTTAACAGATTGTTGTCTGGATTTACATCATCTGCACTTAAATTAGATGGTTTAATAGAATTTTAGACCTTGATAGGAGAGCTTACTGTTTGTGATTCTAATTTATTGATTAAATTTCTGCTTGATCATTGTATAGGTATAGGTTGAGGCTTTGGGGTGCGAATATGAAATCTATTGCACCTTTTAGTATTTCTTCATACGTTGAATATGTATTTAGGATTCATTGAAACATTTTGATACCTTGCAGATGCTTGGTAATTTTGTCGACGTTACCGATGCTGAGAAAAAATTCATGCATATGTGGAACTCGTTTGTTCGAAAGCAACGGTAAGTTCTTTTCATTTTGACTCTATTTGCTCACTGTTTGTTGTGTCTTCCTTGTTTAGTTTATGGCCATTTCACCTTCAAGATTTGCTTTAAAGGAAAAGGTGACAGACTTGTTCAGTCAAATTTAAACTTTCTAGCATCAATTATTTTCTTCATTTCGCAGGGTGCTAGCAGATGGTCATATTCCATGGGCATGTGAAGCTTTTGTAAAAGTTCATGGCTTTGAGCTTCTAGAGTGCCCCATATTGCCTTGGTAACTAGCCTTTCCTTTTTTCTTGTATTAGAGTGCTCTGATTTTATATTATACCAGCGTTGCATGTTGGGCAACTTTTTAGCTTAGAAGCATCCGTGAGTATTACTCAAGGTTCTGAAGACTGAATCGTAATCAAATTGGTGGAACTAGAAGTTCAATGATTTAAATGTTCAATTAAGGTTCAATCGGAGTTGAACCCGGATATAATAAAATAATGTTTTTATGTATATATATTTTTTAGAAAAAGATTTGTGTTTTATTTTTTAAAACGGTTAATGGGTAAAACCAAGCCAATTCGGCTAGTTTTTCTTGTTTTTGACCTGTTTTACCTGAACTGGACTGGTGTGGTGACTAGTTCCCGGTTAACTCAGTCAAACTGGCAGTTTGATCCTATTTTTGGAACCATGGTATTACTTGAAGAGACTAGGTTTGACTCCCAGTCTCCCGCAATAACCATTTTTAAAGTGCACCTATGTTAAGTGTACGTCAAAATTAACCACTATGAATAAATATATGTAAAAATACAAAATATACATTGAAAATGATATGAACAATACATGTATTTATACACAAATATATGGTGGCTAATTTTAGTGTACACATCATTGTTGTTAAAAGTATTTTTCTTACAAAACTGAGAGACAAATGTGAGACAGACAGAATGAAATTCAAATCAAACTACTTCAATTTTCTTTATATGTTATAGATGTATATTGAAAGGAGCTATTTTATATTAGTGTGAGAGACACAAATCTGGATTTCATGGAAGAATAAGTTAGCACTTTCAATGGATTTATTTATTTGATTTCTCTTTTTTGATGGGGAAATGACACGCTCTATATTATATGCTCTCTTAGCATCTTTATGGCTTTAATCAAAATGCTATGCTTCATTATCATCATATTTTTTGGATGTTTCAAAATTTGCAAATTACAAGTTAAAAAATTGGTCATATTGGCAGGTGTTGGAGACTGTTTTCTATCAAATTATGGAATCATGGTCTTCTAGATGCAAGGACTATCAATTTATGCAGCCTTATTCTTCAACAGTATCAGAGGGAGAAATCAGCCCCAAATAGTTAAAGACAATTCATCATCTTTTCTTTTTTATTTTCCTCTTCTTTTTTTCCCCTTTTGAAAATCCCTTTTAAATACCAAAGACAAGATGACGTATAGAAAAAAAAGGACCATTTTTTTCTTCACAAAATACAAATTGTTGTCACAAAGTGGGGGGAATTTTTCTTTTCAATTTTATACCCTTTTGTATGGTTATATACTCATTACTGGGATTTGTACCATAAATTTTTAAAGGGATAAAAATCCCATCCCTTAGTACATTTTTCTGCGGAATGTAGGAGAAGAAATTATTCAGCAACATTGAGTATTATATTCCTGATTACACGTGAAAGTTTGTTTCGTGTGAAAGTTTTATATGATGTTTACATGTCTTGATTTTTATCATTAATTTGATTTGATGCTTTTGTTGTTCCAAACATGGTCTCACTTTCTTGACCAACATTGAACATTAATTAACATGAAATTTTCATGAGAATCTATTGTGTTGTATTTTGCTTTCTAACGGTGATAACCATGTTCTTGGGACTTGAGAGGCAATGCTACCTAAGTTTTGGATTTGGTAATCTATGTCCTATGGTGTTATACATTAACATTTCTTTTCTTAGCTTTTTTTTAAAAAAAGATTATTGTAAAAAAATTTTGAAAAAATTTAAATATTGTTAAATATATTTTGAAGTTAATGAATTTTTCATACAAACTATCGGGATTTTTTTTTTTAAAATTTCTCTCATATCATTTACTTGGAAGAATAAATTATACGTTTTCCCCTAGTGAATAGTGATGCAGGAATAGAATTCGATTACCTTGTCACCACTGAATGATTAAAATTAATCTGATTCTAAAGAAATTAATACACATATTGTCATATAAACTTAATCACGTCTATAATGTGTTACAATAAGTTATTTTAAATTTTTGTTTTTTAAAGTTTGACTAAAATGAAAAGAGAAATATTATAAGAGAAAGTCTTGGGAGCGAACATTAGGGAGCCAATATCAATTTTCTTTTTTTTTTCTTTCCTCTTTTACCACCAATTATTTTTCTAATTACACGGACTTCATATGGGTTCCTTAACGTTGACTCCTAGCATTACTCATATTATATATAATGCAGCAAAACTACTATTTGAACTATGTTATATATATATATATATATATATATATATATATATATAAAAGGTTGTTGCCAATTAGAAAATGAAATAAGATAAAAAGAAAAATCCATTGTTCAAAACTATTTACAATTCCATGCTAAACGGCAAAAGCTAGGAAAAGAGAAAAAGTAAAGAAAAGTGAATTGTTTTACGAAGAATAAATTATGATGAATTAATGAAAAATAATTTAATAGATTGACTTTCAAAAAAATAATAAAAATAAAAGATATCTAACAAATTATGAATAAACATATTCAATGTATGAATAATCAATCAAAGTCCATTTTTCTTAAATTTTTTTTCTTTCTGAATATTTATTTATTTATTTTTTTTTTGTGATAAGAGAGAAACTTGAGGTTGCTCCTGCTATCTAGTATTTATATTTTATTGGCATCCATCCCACACCTTGAGCGGACACAATTCTATTTTAATTTAAGTTAATTTATTGATCAATGTATAAATAAATCTATTAACTTTTCGCATCTTATTTCAAATTTTATTTATTCAGATACGTTTACAGACTAAACAAAATGATATACGCAAATAAATATACATTTAGAGACACCTAAAATAAACAATATAGAGATATTGGCTTCTAATTTGATTTTTTTCCCCAAAATTTTAATTCACACTTTTACACACTAAACAAATGACATATGCAAATAAATATACATCAAGAGACATCGAAAATTCTAATTGATTGATTTTTAATTTTTAATTTTTAAAATCACCCATCAACATCAATTTCATACAATTACAAACATGTCCTTAGTCTTAATAGCATCATAAAATATCTTTAAAATTATTTTTGGAATTACACACTTTTAATATTACCTTAGACACATGTCCAGTTACTAACTTTTCTTTTATCCCCACTATATGAAAATTGAATAGTAATAATCTCTATGCATGATAAGTGTCCAGCCTTAAAAAACTTAACACAAATCCTTCATTTTCTAATGAATTAACATGTGTCATCACCTTAGCGCATTTTATGAATATACCATTAAATAGAGGACCATATAAAAAATAAAATAATATTTTGAGATAAAATTAAATTTATTAGTATCAAATTAAAATTTTCAACCATTAAAAAAGAATATAAAAATTTAAAATGAATTTTACTATAAAAAAGTTTTTTAGATTTCCAATATAAAATTTAAAATATTATGTTTTCAAAATAAAATGAAAATAAAAATTGAAAAATTGTTTTGCTACTAATTAAAATTTTTTGTATTTTGATTAAATCTAATAAGTGTATAACTATTTTTTTTTATTAAGTATAAGGTAGTTAATTAACAAATTATCTAATTTAGTGAATTGATAAAAAATATTATGATATAGTGATTGAAAAAGATTTAGTAACTTCAAAAAAAAAATTATAGAAAAAAAGAATAACATTTTGTCAATTTAGATTTTATAAAAGGAGAATGTAAAAAATAAGACATAACAAATTTATTACTGAACTGACCTTAAATATTTTACTTTTTCAGATAATATCATAAAAAATTTAAAACAAATATACATATCAGTTTATCATTCTGCACATCGAACGAAAAATACTCTAATTTTGCTTAAATAACATTTGTCTAACAAATAATATTTGTCAAACAATTAGATTTAACCTTTGTGGATCAAGGAAGCTATTACCATTCTCCCTTTATACGATGGGGGATGGAGGATGGGGGATTAGTTAATTAGTTAATTATTGACTAAAGATAATTGATTTCTAACAAAATTGAAAATTTTATACTCAGACAGTGATTTCAATTTCACAATATAGTCACCAAAAGAAAAATTTCACAATATTCTATTTTCCTTCTGAATTCAATTCCCTGTTTCCACATATTTCCTTCATTTGGCGGTGCTTCAAGAACCCATTTCCGCCTCCTCCTCCTCCTCCTCCTCCTCCTCCTCCTTCTTCTTCCTTCTTCTTCTTCTTCTGGGTTTTCCAAATCACTTCGTTTCTTCAATTCGGCATCTTGCATCTTCTTCAAGAAATGAATCGCCAGAACGTAAACAGACTTCTCCGCAACATCTGTTAGTTCTTTTTCTTTCTTTCTGCTTCTCATTCTCTTTCAGTTTTCTATTTGATTTTTTCTTTGAAGAACTATTTCTTTCAGTGCTGCGTGCATTTGATAGAGTTTTCCGGATTAGGCCACACCTTGTTCTTGATTCCACAAGAACATCCTGTAGTGTTTAATTCTTTGTTTCCATTGTAGAGTAGTAGCTAGCTATGGAGGAATTAAAGGTTTCCCTTTGGTACCTTCTCCATGCTCTGGCACTTCAAAACTACAGCAGCTGCTGTAATTGTTTGTGGATATTTGTGATGAATTCTTTAGTGGATAAATGAAAAACTATGAGTGGAATGATTCAAATTGATTCATACTTTTAATGGTTTAGTGATGTGAGCATGATTTATATGACTAGATACTATGAGTTTTTCATAGTTCACCATCTTCAGCTAAGCATTTTTCCCAATAGGTGGGGTCGGCTACATCGATCAAAGAGGTCATTGCGTCATGTTCATGCATTGAGATGTGACACAGTCGCCGGCCTAACACAACCCTCCTCGTTTATCCGGGTATGGGATTGGCTATGTGAAACATAGGCCGAGTTTTTCATAGTTAAAACACAAAATTTGGCAGGGTTGGGGGGAAGATGAGTATTTTAAGCAAAGAGGATAGTTTGCCAATTCTTGTCATATGATCTTTGATTCAATTACATAGTCATCAATCTGGTTATGGGATTCATGCAGTAATGTGTTACACTCTTGCCGAAATGTTCAAGAACTGATATCAGGAAATTTCTTCCTTAGTCTGTATTGGTTAATTTATTAATTTGTTATACAATGTGCAGATTCTACCAAATTTCTTTTCAGTAAAGAAGAGCGGTGTCGGAACTATATGCATAGCGTTTTTAACCAGCTTCAGCTACAAAGGCCAATAACAGATAAGGTAGAAGAAGATAAGCTAAAAGAAGGGAATCAAGCACGGAAGATTTCTTTCAAGTCTGAAGTTAAGAAGAAGAAGGCAGATGACAGTTACAGAACTAACAAAGACAGTTCTGATGACGAAGACCCCCCAGATAATAAGTGGAAGTTGGAGCTAGCTTGGCTCACAAAGGCTATAGAACCTGCTGTGCAATTTTGTAAATGGGCTATGCCAACAGGTATGTTAACTTTGAAAGATATTCCGTAAACATTGTTGGTTGGTATCTTTCAGTGAACTGATTTGTTGTAAA
>JASCZI010212041.1:0-34637 GCA_036250425.1 Stylosanthes scabra
AAAAAAAAAAAAAAAAAAAAAAAAAAAAAAAAAAAAAAAAAAAAAAAAAAAAAAAAAAAAAAAAACACTTGAGATTCTAAAGTAGGTCTACAACTCGAACATTTATGCTAACCTTCATATACTGCAAGTCAAGCTCTTTCGCTCCTACATGTGCATCCATCTCAAAAAGTTCATAAAATTTACCCATCTGCACCAGCAAAAAAAAATGGAAACAGGAATTCATTTGGTTGTAGGGATGGAACAACACACAACAGCATCAACAAAACTTAGCCAATCCAAACCTTGAAAAATAAAACTTTGTCCATATGCTTTGACTTGAACTCCCACCATTGTTTCTGCATTCAGTAAATGACCACATAAATCACATTTACCCTTGAGAATTCCACCATAACACTTTAGCATTAATTACCTGCCCATCTGACAAACTCCTTAAGAAATCAGGAGGCAAATAGAGAGTTCTTGGATCATAATTTTCATCACCAGGACGCCTCCTCTTAGCATCCCTGCGATCTCTGTAAGAAGACCATATTTATCATAAAACTTTAACATAAATAAACAAAGTAAGATACTGAAAAACACAGCAATAACAGCTCTGATGAGAACCAGTTGCACAGATGATATGTCATCTACATCCATTTCGATTTAAGAAAAACAAAAAAAAGTTATTTCGGTATAGAAAGACTCAGAGAGTACTCACTCTCTGAGAAAGCGAAATTTCTGAGCTTCCCTTGTGGCAAATCTTTCAGAAGCATCATCAGTTGCCACATTTTCAACCCCATTAGATGTCTTTTTAGCTGCAAATACATTACCAAAATTATAAGTTACAAAATATACTGAATTAAGCCAATGTCTTTTTATCAGCTCAATTGGCCAGTGACAATACAAGAAGTCAAGAAGCAGCATCTCAAAGCCGATGCCACTGAAGTAAAGGGGAAAAGTACTTGAGAAATAACATGTTGCATTTGACCATCAATCTTCCTTATTTGAAGGAGAACAACCACGACCAATTTACTTCCAAATTTGAAAATTACCAGATATAACGGCCACAATAAAAAAATGATTCAATAAGGAGCTGCATTAGTCACACAAGTGAAAACTGGGTTTCAAAGTACATATATTAATAATAATAAATAAAACCCAGAACTAATCACTCACTCTCTGAAGTACTTGTAGGCTCCGGCAGTGAGAACTTGAAAGCTCCTTTAACACTACCAGCTTCCCCAGCGCTCTTGCTCTTTTTTGCAGGCTCTGGTTTCTCTGCGCCACCCATTTTCCGCTTCTTGGACTCCACCTTCGCAGTTGACTTTCTTTTAGACCTCTCTGCAGAAGCATTTTCATCATCCTCTTCTTCGTCGTCTAACACCACGTCTTCTTCCTCTTCCGTGGCTTCACCCACCGCATTCTTCCCCCAATCTTCATCGCTCGAATCATCACCGCCACAATCATCATCATCATCATCACCTTTGGGACTTGCATCATCCTCGTCATCGTCAATCACCATCTTCCTAACAACGGGAATGTCGCCGCTGCGACGCAGCCGTTTAAGCTTCCTGACGGACGATGAAGAATCCTGAACCCACTCGAACTTCTCTTTGGAAAGGTCGAGCGATTCCTCTTCGTCATCGTCGTATAAGACTAAATGCTTAGAAGTGGCATTATCGAACGATTTGACAGTGCCTTCGTACCATGCTTTATCAATAGGCCAATAAACCTTGATCCTTTTTCCAATGACGTCATTGGAGTACAGAGAAGAAGAAGAAGAAGGTGTAGGTGGAGAAGCTCCGATGAGAAGAAGGGGCTTGTGGTGGTTCGGTTTGGGATTAGAAGGGGAAGGCGTGGGAGGGCTAGGGCTAGGAGTGGTAGGGTTAGGGTTTAGCTTAGAGGTTTTGTTGTTGGATTTGGAATCGGAGAGAATGGAAGAAGGAGAAGGAGAAGCGGATTTGGAGAAGAAAGAGGTGATTTGGCGCTGTTGATTCACGAGCGGCGAACGACCGTTGGTGTTTCGACGCATCGCTGTGTGAGTGTTGTTCAACAAACAGAGAAGCAGAGAAGGTAACGTAGTATGAACTATGAAGCATGCCAAGCTTCGGAGATTAGTGGTAATCACTGATCAGTAATCACCAAATGAAGAAATAAATAAATTAATTAATAAATAATAAGAAGAGGTGGCGGGAAATGGTTCTGAGTTGTGGCGGGAATTCTGACCACTATGTTATCCTTCCCCTCCAGTTTTTTGAGCCTCGCCAACGCGCGCTTGCTACTTCCCTAATAATATATTACCACAAAATTAATGAATGAATGCTACACAAATCTTTATTTTAGTCTATGCTGTTACTTTGTTTTGTTCTATCAAATGATCGTATAATACATTAAATATATTATATTATTGTGATCATCCAATCCAGACTCATTACTTGTACAAGAAACTAAGAAAGAACCATAATTTTAAGTATAAAACTCCAGAATCCTAATATTTCCATCCTTACATGCAAGTACATGAAATCTCTTCTTTAACAAACCGGATCCTTATGAAAATCAAAATAAGAATTTTCTATTTAAATTTTCTATTGTTTATTTGACTTTTTTGAATGTGTTGTCACTGACTTACAAAACTCATAAAATAAAATTACCAAATTTAGAAGATAGACAGATTTATTTTTCAAAACAGACTTACAAAGCATCACGTTAAAATCTTGATTTCTAAAGTGTTTTTGGAGAATGTTTCATATTGGGTGTATTTGTCAAAAATTAAATATTTGGAAACACTTTACTCCAATCTAATATAGAAATATTTTTATATGAAAATTAAAATCATATCTTAAACGTGTGTAGATTTAGATTACAAAAGGCATAAATTGGGAAAAATATCTTCTTGATTTGTTCCTAATTACCAAGTTGTATCTGAATCTAAGATATTAATTAAAAGTTAAAACAATGCATAGAAAATTAGAAAGAAAAACAAGAAATATTCATACCAATGGCTTAAACAAACATTCTAGCCAAGTTTAATTTTAGTTGATCATATATTTTGCATGAACTAAGAAATAAAATCAATTATTCCAATTAGTTGATTTTTATAAGATTGTGTTTTCAAATAAAATGTTACCTAAATAATTACATCATATAAAATCAAAGAGCCAGAATATTTAAAAAGATCCCTTCCTATATTTTTTGTTGGCAATTTTTTTATGGCAAAAATCTATCCTATATTATAATTGCATATGTGAGTTGATGAAGTTTGCAATACAGAGCATAAAGTTTGCATTTTTCCTCATCTCACGACCACAATGGCCTGGTTAAGACCTTGTTCATCTTTCTTCATACTGGTATTTCACTACCACTTGATAATTCTATATTCAATTATATTCAATTATTAAGATACTCATATATGTTAGTTGTCGGAAACATCATTTTGTTTTGTGACAGGCATACCTTATTCTATCATTGTCATTGATGCCATGTTCCTATGTATTGTTCACACGCTTGGAGCATCATGTGAATTTAAATTCACAGAATGTTCTCTTTCAATTCCACTCGGAGATTAAGGCATTGGAAACACTCATACAACCTATGAATTCTTCCTCCAACCGTTTAGCAAGATTTCTAAATTCAGCTTTCCATTCTACCAACATCTCATCATTCTCTGACATTAAGACAAAGGTTCATTAATATGAACTAGTACAAATATTACACTCAGATAATTTGCTATTGTCTTCAGCATTTTAATATCACCTTGTTTGTTTCACATATTCTTGGTGCAGGTGGCTCCATTATTGTATGAATCATTTGAGACAGTTCCTCAGTTAGCCCAAATCTCATACATAGGAATGGAAGGTTACTTTTTTTCAATCTACAATGGTGAAGACGGTCAACCTCTGGCAATATACTCAAATTGTTCAACATCTTCTGTTATTTCTAAACATTATTATGTTCAGCCAGTGAATCGTGACAGTGGAAAATTATATGGGAATGCAACAATATTTGAGCCCTATGTTAATGCAACTTTGGTTGGGGAAGCTCTACTTAATGGCTCAAATGATGGCTTTGTCACATTGGGAAGAAAGTTTAGCAATGATCAGGAACTTTTGTTCATTAGTTCATCAAGAATCAGAAAAACAGGTTCAGTGATCTCTCTTGGGGTTCAAGCAACAAAAGTAACTGATTTTTTTGCTAGTGTTATTGCTCGTCATCAACAAGGTTCCATGTTGTATATGGCTACAGAAGATGGACAAGTGCTTCTAGAAGGGATCAAGAACACCCATATGGTTGTTTCTGATAATGATAAGGTTTCTTTCCAATATGTGAATAATCATACTAGTTATTATCAGGGTTCTGTTACATGCAAAGATGATGGTGGAGTTGTTGCTTCTACTTTGAAGATTCAAGATGTTAAGTACTTAATGCACTGCTCCTCAATTCAGATAATGGGGATCAAATTGGTACAGCTTCTTAATCTTTTTTTATTTATTACTTTTTATATAACATAATAAACATAAAAGTTCTACACAATTATAGTTACTTGGAGCATACGTTTCCTATATCCTTTAATTTCTTGTTCAATTACTAACATATAATGTGTGTTCAGTTGTATGTTGTAGCAGTGCCACAAAATGGAGAAATGATCAGTTTCATAAAGAAATTCAAGAAGTATGGGTTGATGGTACTGAGTGCAATTGTGATTATGTCGCTAATTGGTATAATTAGCATTGTGATTATGAAAAGGGCAGTAATGAAGCAAAAAGAAGCAACGGAAGAGGCTGAGAGGAAGAGCAAGAATAAGAGCATTGCTTTTGCGACAGCATGCCATGACGTTTCGTGCTTCCCTCACAACCCTCACTGGTTTGATAGACTTGTCATCTTCGCAGCTTGTCCCTTCTTCATCAGAACTAAACTCCTATCTCAAGCAAATGGATTCTTGTACTAAGGATTTACTAGGTAACATTGCTTAATTGCAAGTACTTGATTTATTTTGTTTTTCTCTTTACAAAAGACCTGCATAAGATAAATATACTAATAAAACTTCTTGTTCGATAATAGGAATGCTTAATTCCATATTGGATGCAAGCAAGATTGAGGCAGGGGAAATGCAACTTGAGGAAGAAGAATTTGATGTGTTCCAATTCCTAAAGGAGGTGGTTGATTCCTACCATAATGTGGCTATGAAGAAAGGAGTAGATATTGTATTGGATCCTTTCAATGACTTGGTTCACAGATATTCACACACAAAAGGTGACAGAGTTAAACTCAAGAGAGTCTTATGCAACTTATTAGACAATGCTGTTAAATTCACTGATGAAGGACACATAGCAGTTAGGGTAAAGGCACAGAAACCTACCTTACAGAACTCAATGTCAATGATGAGCGTTACTAACCAAAATAGATATTGCTCATGCTTATTCATCAGTCGAAAAAATAATGAACCACATAATAACCATGACATAGAAGCCAATAATTCAACCCAACAAGATCCTAGTAATACTATGGATTTCATATTTGAAGTTGATGATACTGGCAAAGGAATTTCTAGAGACAAGCATGAGTCTGTGTTTGAGAATTATGTCCAAGTCAAAGAAACTGCTATTGATGGAACTGGCTTGGGACTTGGCAGTGTGAGGTCCTTGGTATGTATCCATTTTGCACCGTTCTTTATTGTATTGTTTTATGTTTAGTGTACTCTTTTGTATACTCTGATGTACTCTAATCTCCTTTTTGGAGTAGAGGCTTGAAATATAGAAAAAAAAATATATTATTGTCACATGTATTTGAATATAAATTATGTCTAGGTACATTAATAATACCAAATCAATGCATTTTCTTAAAAAAAAATAACCTGATTTTTCTTTTCTGTCTAGGTTCGTTTGATGCATGGAGATATTAGAATTGTCCAGAAGGATAGTGGTGCAAAAGGAACATGTTTCAAGTTCAATGTGCACCTCACTGTATGTCAGACATATGATATCACAAGAGAAAGTGAATCTAAACTAGTTGACAGAAATCAATCACATGGCTTAACCATTCACAATACTAGTTCTGGTTCAAGCATGTGTTCCTTGAGTCCCAAGCTGCCTATCTGTGGCCCTAGTACTTCTCGACATGAGGGATCTCGAGTTGTTCTCTTGATTCAAGGTGATGAGCGCCGAAGAGCAACACAAAGGTTTGTGGAGCGAAAAGGGATCAAAGTTAAGGCTGTGAAGGAGTGGAGAAATCTGTCTCATACCCTCGATAGGATAAAAAAGAAGGGTCTGAATAGCTCAAGTTCAGGTTCTAGTTCTAGTTCTACTATACCTAGCTTTGCTAATGCCCCTTTGAGTGCTTCCATGGATGAAACTGAATCAACCCGAGCATTCGTCCTGCTTGTGGTTGATGCAAAAGCAGGACCATTTCAAGAACTATGCAGGCTGGTATCTGAATTCAAGAGAGGCCTTTATATTTCTTGTAGAGTTGTTTGGTTAGAGAATCCAATTTCTCCTAATGTTGATTTCAAAAGCATAAATGAGGATGATTATGACCCAAATGACATTGTTCTTCATAAACCATTACATGGTAGCTCTTTGTTCCAAGTTTTAAGTCTTCTTCCTGAGTATGGTGGTGGATCCTTGAGAGGAAGTGGGTCAATACTAGCTTCCACAAGTGCAATTCAAAGAGTTGAACTAGAAAAGTGCGGCACTTCAAGGTCAATGAGTGGGAAGGAACCACAACAATGCTTTGGAGATCAATCTCATGATAGTTCCAAAGTAAGAACATCACCTCCAGTTCATCAAGGAGGAACAAAAGAGTGTGAAGTTCCAAGAAGCAGCAACAAGCCCTTGAGTGGTAAGAGAACCATGGTTGTTGAAGACAATAAAGCGGCTCGTATGGTAGCTTCTACTTTTTTGGAACAGCTTGGCGCTTCTGTTGAGAAATGTGAGAATGGTAAAGAAGCTGTGGAGCTAGTTAAAGAGGGTCTAACCAGAGATTTTCCAAATCCTCCATATGATTACATCTTAATGGACTGCCAGGTAATTGTAATCACTGCCAAGGTCTCTATTGCATTACTAGATAGATATGGGTGCAATGAAGTTGACTAATGACTAGTATTGTTGTTTGTGATTGAACAGATGCCAGGGATGAATGGATATGAGGCAACAAGGCAAATAAGAGAGATAGAGAAGGCGTATGATATTCACATCCCTATAATTGCATTAACTGCTAATACTGAGGAAGAGGCAAAAATGAGATCAGAATCTGGAATGGACCAACGTCCATTGACATTAGAAGCTGGAATGGACCATCACCTAGTCAAACCCATTAAAAAAGACAAGTTACTTGAAGCCATCACAAAAGTACACGGTAGAGTTGGGACTAGAGAGTGAAATTTATGTATTTCTTATTCTTAGTAGTTCCTTAGATATAATATAGGTAGGATTAACTAGCTAACCTTGGTGAAGTGCAGTTGTTATTTGTGGAAGCTCAAACTTCACTCAAGTAGTAGAGATTCTAGGAAGGCCTTATTAAACAATTGTTTTTGACACTGATAACATATGGAACAGGCTAGCATTATGTAAATAGTAGAGCGGGTGAGAAGTTCAAATTTACTTGTTCCATCTTTTTTTCTGGGCTTCAAATCTATTTGAAGTTTATGCACAGAACAGAGGAGACCAAAGTTGTTGGATTTATAGTATTTTCTTTCTCAATAGTCAATACAGAAACTTGGTTTCTTTCTCATATTCTGTTTTGTAAAATTTGTACACCTCCTTTATAAAATGTACTACCTTTTCAAACACATCCTCCGTCAATTGTTATCTTGTTAAGAATTAAGATATAATGAAATAAAGCTTATTTACACTATTATTCTTTCTTTCTTTATCACTGTTTTCAGGGTCCCTTATTTTCTTTCTCATTTTCTTTCTCCTAAAATCTTTTGCTGAAGATGCAAGGCCAAGCCTTAAATTCTGCATTCCAAACCCTCTGGACAGGTCTCGGGATAATGGGTGTATAATTTTATTTTTATTTTTCCACTTTGTATATCTTAAAAGAATACTTTAGATTACTTGTTAACCCCAAATACAGTCAAAGATTATTAAATATCTCATCTCCATAAGATAGCTAACCCAATGATTAATTTAAACCTTGTGAAACCGACATAGTTTTTCTTTTCCCAATTCCTGCCTGGTGAGTCACAAAGTATCAACATAATTCACGTCAAATAGTGTCACCTTTATAGATTTTGGCTTTACAATGAACGAGCAACTAATGTGCTTCTAATTTGTACTACTCCTAACTTAGCCATAGCCTATAGCATAAAAGTTTTTGAAACGGGATGAATAAATTAAACCAAAATAAAATAGCAACTCTTAGTAATACAAAGAACCTACACCGAGTTGGCAAAAATCAAACTACAAGAAAAACAAATACAGAATACTGAACATGATTTCCCAACAGTTCGTCAAGTACTCTAATATTAGCTTCTTGAAACCATATTGCCTCATCAAGTATCAATAAACTTGATATCGAATGACTGACTTATCTGCCAGACATTTAGTGCTGCATACTCCTCTAAACACTCTTTCAATTGAGCTTCGCTGTATGCCTGTTCCAAAGCCAAAAAGTAATGCGGTCAGGCTTCACAAGATTAGAACATGATCTAAACAAACCCATAGGCTTCATACTAAAGATTTCCGTATACTTTTCATAGACTCCATACTTTTGTAGTGTGCGGCCCTTTATTCAATAAAGCAAGACTCTTTGGTTATTTATTATTTTTCATGGTCGTTTTAGTTTTCAACCTCAATTGTTCTCAGTCAAACTTAGTCCAAATAGGGGTAGTATGAACTATGAACTGACCTTCCTAGATATCAAATTCAGTGCTTGAGCATAGCTGACATCTGTTTTGCCACTCCTTGCAGCTTCATCACGAAGAATGGAATAAATATCTGATATGGCGTCCAGACCAGATCTTTGCCGTTCGTCGGAGTATAAAGAGAATTTTGACATCTGCATTAACCTCAGTGCCTCATCCACATCACTCTGAGCAACTGTTTCAGAGAAACGGAGTCTTGCAAGCGCCTGTTAAGAAATTACAGACAATAACATTTGGTTAGGCAATCTAGCATCCACACAAACCACCATTGATCCATCAAAATAAAATAAAATAAAAGAGAATGATATTGCTCTCCATGATCTCATCTGAACTTAATTTTATGCAACCTGTAAAGAAACATAAATTATCAAGAAGAAAATCAACACTTAAGAGAAAAAAGAACTTACAGCTGATACACGGAGAATACTGAGCAATGTTCTGACAGTTGTATATGAATGGGGAGTACTAGACTTGGCTTCTTCTTGACGAATGCTGGAGTATGCACTCGCAATATACTCTTCCAGATCCCTTGGGACAGTGGGAGATGATCTTCTTGCAGCAGATATGTAGGCACTGGAAAAATGCAAAGCAATTTAATTTGTAATCATTTTCTTTTACTAGAAATCAAGAAGAGCATACATGAAACTGAAATATGTCAACGAACCATGCAATCAAATGGACATCATATATGCAATATACTCTAATATGAAAAAACAAATAAATAAAAATACGAGCAGTTAGTAATCCGTCTGTAATTACCGAAGAACAGAGGGATCAAGAGGAGCGAATCCTAGAGCAGGGGACTCTTTATGTTGGTGGACCCAGACAACATGCCTTGCCATTTCAAGATCACTATCCATATCCGCTCGATCAAGGATTAACCACAGCAAATCAAATCTTGATAGGAGAGCAGGTGGAAGATTAATATTTTCAGCTGGAGTTCTTCTTAGATCATATCTTCCCCTTCACAATGAAGTGTAGATAAAATTAGACTACGGGAAATACATGCATGAACACCAATAAGAACCTATCGCCGCCTATTTCAAAAGATACAACCCAATACCAGGCAGGATTAGCTGCAGCAAGCACGGCAGTCCTTGCATTCAGTGAAGTAGTAATCCCAGCTTTGGCAATGCTAACAGTCTGCTGTTCCATGACTTCATGTATAGCTGTTCGATCTGATTCATCCATCTTGTCAAACTCATCAATGGCACATATGCCCATATCTGCTAGAACCTGAAATTCAGAATATTACATCATACATTAATAGCTGGATACACAGTTCAGAGTGAAAGGTATCAGAGACCAGTGAGTGAGAGAGAAGGAAGTTAGGATTTGAGAGAAGGAGAGAAAGCAAAGCTGTGAATCTAGCTTCTGCATATGAGAGAGTGAACTATCATTCTAATGAAGAGTAGCTACATTTGTAGTATATATACATCAGAGGTGAGAGAGAGAGAGAGAGAGAGAGAGAGAGAGAGAGAGAGAATGAGTGAGAGAGTAAGTAAGCTAACAGAATATGACACATCAGCAGAAACGGTTAGGAAGTTATAACTAACTCTATGCACACTAATCATAACTACTTTCTATATTCTCCTTCACAGAGGACATTGTTGTATTGATATGGGAAGTAAGGAAATAATTTAGAGAAAACAATCATTCACCATCTTAATTTTGCAAGCACTAACAACATTGCTTGTGTTTTACGGTTATACCACATTTTTTTGCCAACGTAAGTGTAACATAATCACAATAGGGATAGAAGAAATTGTATGACTACAAAATGGAAGCTTGCATTACCAATGCTCCACCTTCAAGAACCATCTCATTTGTCACTGGATCTTTCTGAACGGCAGCAGTTAGACCAACTCCACTACTACCTCTGCCAGTGGTGTACACCCCCCTTGGAGCTACATTGATTATATGCTTAAGGAGCTGACTCTTGGCAACACCAGGATCACCCATCAAACATATGTGTAAATCTCCTCTAATCTGTGATTAAATGAAGACTGATAAGTAGTAGGAAAATAACGTATCATATACAGTATAAACTAAACAGGATGCAAAATAAACTAACACAAAATGTATGACCAAAATCATATTACTATTCGAGTAAGAGGGAGGGTGGATTCAAACTTAGTCGTACTTACAAGTTACAAACTGATAATAGCGTCATAATTCAATAAATGAAAACACGAGTTTTATCCACAACCAACTTAACATGAACATTCAGCAAAGAAAAATGCCCCACTAAACATATTTGGTTCAATGATTACATAGTTAATTACCTTCATCCCATCTTTCAACTTCCGATGGGGAGCACCAACAAGAAGCAGCAGCAGTGCTTTTTTAATATCTTCGTGTCCAAAAATTTCAGGAGCCAATGATCTTGCTAACTTATTGTAGATGTCACCGTCTTCTGCTAAACGTGCAATCTGCTCCTCCTCGTCTCCTCTAAGTTCATATCTGTGAAAGAATAAATTGATTAGGCAGCTGCCATGTTTCTCCAAACTACCCTTCTATGAGTAAAATTAATCACTAAGGGTTTGACTTTGTATAAGTCATAAAAAGTCCAATAAAAGCTGTTTATTTTATTAAAAAAAATTAATCACATATTGTAAAAATGGAAAAAAGAAAATTTTGGCAGACATGATAGAAACTAATTTATTGGAAGTGGGATTAAAAAAAGAAGTAACTCACTCCTCATATTTTTTCTTGAAATGAGTTACAGACATGGCCTCTAAGTAAGTGTCAGCAACCAGACCGGCACGCATTGCTCTAAAACCAGTGTAAGGTATAGGAAGAAAAATCCCAGATAATTCAACCACATCACCAGGAGCCACCTGAAAACGTACAAGAAACAGGTAAGGGTTAAAAGCAGAATCAAATAACTAGCCAGCTAAGCTTCCATAGCTGCAATCATTTGTCAATAATTCTCAATATGCCCATTTATTTTCAGCAAAAGTTTTATTCATGAGCTTTTACGTTAATATAAACAGTAAAGGCACTTCAACTATGAATTTAACACAAGTACACAACTATCACATGCCTGATAAATAAAACCATGTTCTGACTGTTAGTTTAATGTCAACAGGCAGGAAATAACAAACCTTTCTTGTGAGCTCTCCCCTAAAATGAACAGTCATTGTTCGTGGAATATGGCCCTTTGGAACATGTTCAGCTAATTCTTGAACTTTTGCCTGCAGTTGAACCATATCTCCAGTTACTTAGTAAAAGCAAGATATTCTACAGAAAAATAAGAAGTCCATACATTTTGATGACTGAGCCAGAATAGAGAACAAACCTCTTGAAATTTCAAAAACTTGGAAGCTCTCAGCTGAAGGATAAGGTTCCCCTTATTGTTATTCATTTTACAGCGAGTGGATGGACACTCAAACAAAGGCATGAAGACTCGAGCTGTTACTTCCTGTTTATGAAGGGGAAGAAAACAACAAGGTCAAGATTTAGCAGATAGTTAATATACATTTAACATCCTAGCACAGATGGGGAGTTGAGGGCCCTTTATAAATCATGCTAAGTAAATCTCATGAAGTAGAACTTCTCTTTGCTAAGTTTTTCCCCCTTTACAAAATCTTTTAATACATCTAAATTGAGCAGTTGGTAGTGGGCGGTTTTGCAAATTACCTGGTAAATTTCAAAACCACAATCCTCACATGTGTATACAGCAACCTTCATTAAAGGTTTAACATCTGAGCAGCGAGTCACTATACCAGATATCCTCACAAGCTGACCAATATATGAAGCCTTCACCTCCCTAATTGTATATGGCCGTCCCTTTGAAGGTGCTTTAATATAGACTTCACTGCAATACCCACAAAATAAGGTAACTATATGCACTGTCACATATAAACCAGGGCAAGCATAATTTGCAAAAGCCTGTCACTTTTTTTGCCACTCACAAAACATAACTCATGACTATTGAATTTTTCGCTATAACCAAAACACAAGAAATTGCAACTACAAGCTAAATTGCAGCATTCATAGAGTACAAGATCCATAAATATTTAAAGGGGGAGTGAAGAAGCGATGCTCACTAGTAGCGCTTGATTTCAGGAGGCATCCTCTGCTGTGGGTCTGAACCATTTTCACCTTCCGCAGCTTCGTCTGATCTTTGTGTCATCAATATGTCATGGTCATCATCTATGAAGGCCTCAGTAGAATCCGGCATGATCTCATCAATGGCATCCGAAAAAACCCCAATGTACCTCCTAGTATTCTCTGTTACACGCCTCAGAAATTCCTCGTCTAAATCCTTGTACTGAAAAACCCCACCAATCAACAGGTAAATAGAACTATTGCAACCAAAATAGACAAGAACAAATATACAGAATATCAGATCAACGAGAAGCAAAAGCTAGAAGTAAAGGGAAACTGAAGTAAAATATTTACATTAATTAAATCGTCGAGATCGATCTGGACGGCACGAGTTTTGTGGTTTGCTACATCTTGCTGAAACCAAAAAGATAAATAAATTATTTAACATATAAAATGAAACGAATTAGGGTTAGTGTTCTTTGAAGTTGGATTGGGGGGTGGGGGAAATAAAAAAGAGGTGAAAAGGGAAGGTGGATAACTTACAAGGATGTTCATGTATTTTGGTTCGCCATTGATGTCAGCGAAGTTCTTGAGAAAGTCGCTGGCCGTAACTGCCGGTAAAAGAAAAAGAAGGAAATGGTTTCAACGAAGTGAAGAAAAAAGAAACAGCATATGAATAGATCGCGCAGAGAGAAGGATTACCTTTGTCTGACTCGAAATCGAGGTCCCTGGTGCTCATCTTGCACTTCGGAGGAGACGGCGACGAAGAGAGTGTGTGTGAGAGAGAGAAGTGGGTTGAGGAGAGAGAGAGAGAGAGAGAGAGAGAGAGAGAGAGAGAGGGTAGCGTGGGAATGAAATGGAATTTGGGCGCCAACACGTTAAAAAACGAGGGAGGTTTTGGCGGGAATTAGCCCGCTCGCAAGGATATGGTGTGGTCGGGTACACAATATACCCCCAATGAATATCAGTTAAGAAATCAAAAAGTCACAAAAAGATGTGTGGCTGCTGGGATTCGAGCCCAGGTCTCCACGGCCACAACGTGGAATTCTCACCACTAAACTACAGCCACTTGATTGACACACAGAGTATATAAATATCTAAATACATTAGATAATAGGTTTCTTCATCATAATATTTTTTTTAGGTACATCATAAATCATAATAATACTTTATGTTGCCTTCTCTTGTTTTTATTAAATTAAATAAATATGGGAATACACCTATATTTTTTACAGGTAGATATTGACATTTCACCTACTATTCCATTTGCTATTTAAGTTTATTGAATATCATTCACAAGCACTATTTTTTAATTAACATTAATAATGAATTTAATATTATCCATTTATATTATATTAATTTTTGTAATTGTGTCATGTTAACAATTCTAAATATACGATGATTTTATAATTTTTCTATAAAACAATTATGAATTTCTACATACAAATCTATGGTCTACTATACTAGGAATGAGTTGGTGGTGAAAGGTAAGTTATTATAAATTTGAATAATACTAAGGAACCAATATTAAAGGATCAATAAGGAGCAAATGAGTATAATTAAAAAAATAATAAGTGGTAAAAGAGAAAAGAGATAAGAAAAAAATAATATTAACTTCCTATTGTCTCGCTAATATTGGCTACCAAGACTTTCTCTATAAATTTATATCTCATTATCTCTACTATAATTCATTTTTAATTAAAAAAAAAATCCCAATCTCGAAGGAAATAAAGTTCTTGTTTGATTTTATTGCCACTTACATGAACCATTGAAAGCTTCAACAATTTTCACGTCCAAAAAAAAAAAGCTTCAACAAATAATTTTTTTTTCGTTATCTTTTTTTTTTCTTCTTTTTAATGTAAATTATAGAACCAACTAATTCTTGAATAATTTTGTTGGCCACGGTGTAAAATTCACAAACAACTAATTTTATGTTATACATGCAACTTTATATTATATAGTTTTTTGAAAGCTTATATCATCATACAATGGTGTACCAAATATTACTGATATATGTAAATAATTCCGAATTAAATGTTTACACCATTTCAGATAGTGTAATGAATGCATCCTTAATAATAGAATGAGAATTTATTTTGGACATACAATGCATCCTTCCCTTTAAATCCTGCTTATATTCTGGTCAATGAAGAACAAAATTTATTTAAGAAAATATCCCCCTAAGATGAGAATGTATAAGGTTTTATGAAGAAGGGGATGTATTTTGGTCCGAAGATTTCGCCAGCTTTGCTTGAATTAGTTTGTCCAGAATGGGGGCCTCCAATGGAATTGGATCAAGGCACCTCTCTGTAGCAGCAACAATCACCTGTTCACCCCCACCAAAAAAAAAAAAAAATTCAAAGATGTTTACAATAAAAATAAACAAATGAAAATAAAAAAAAAGGAAACCAAAAATAAAGTTGATATTTTCATAACACTGCATGAGAATGTTATAGCTAAACTACTTTTATAACCTCATCAAGCAAGAAGTCCATTGCAGCTTCATCTTCAACTATTTCCCTTAAAGGAGTCCTTAGGAACTGAATATCCAATTGAATTTGCTGAAATCCACTCCGGTTAAAAGTCTGAAGCCTTACAAATTCTTGTAAACTTTTAAGGCATAATTTGACTATGGTCGTTACAACTGATTCCTGAAGTTTATATAAGCAAAGGATAATGAAGAATGCTTGCTATCAATTATTCACAATATGAACCACGAATATGATGACAAATATTCAATATACCTGGGTGTATTCTACTTTTGTGAAAATTTCAACTTTTTGCTTAAACAGTTTGGCTAAATGTGTTTCCAGAAGCTGGCTCCTCGCCCTTTGAGTATTTGAGCGAAGCAACAATTTCTCCTCTCGGAAGGAATTGCTTTTTGATGAAGCACTGCTTGCATTACTTCTACGATGCTTTCGCGTATCTTGAGGCAAAACCTGCTTCACTTCATTGCCTATGACTTTGAGCTGAGGCATCATATACAGGTGGAATAAGAATCTTAATCATACATCATTTAGTGAATATAGAAATACTGATAAGTGATAACCAACCTCTTGTAGAAACAGATCAACAAACATATGAACTTCTCTTGGCTCCTTATGCTGCACAAAGCAAAAGAAATGACTTCATGTAATTATAATCAAACCCTTTCAAGATAATGTATGTAGAAGTTAGAAGCCATATTATGTGTGGTAGACCTCTTAAACACTGACAAAAGATATATCATGCTGACCTTAATCCATTTAGGTGTGGCAAATCTCTTCTTCTGGAGAAGTGATATTCGTTGAGTTCTAATATTTATGTACTGAAAAGAATCAAACATGTAAATACTGTTTAATTGTGGATGTTATATACAAGAAAACATTGTTAAACAAATAATTAAGGTGGGCACAGGGAAATAGGGAATAAGTGTTTCTATAAAAATTATATTAAAAAAAAAAAAAGCGCTCAAGAACTGTTCTACAAAACAAATGTGACAGACAGATAGATTTGAAAGCATACCTGCTGTAGGAACTTTTCACCAGCTGATCTAAATTTTCGAGAGATATCTCCTGGAATAAAGGCAGGTCCATATTCATATCCTCTATCACTACCAGCAGAAAAAGAAACTGCTAATTCCTGAACATTTGCAAGAAATATTTTTATGGCATATTCCATCATGATACAAAAAGGAATAAATTTTGTGGAATCAAATCCAAGTTTGTAATGAGGATCTGTACCTCGTTGATCTTAGGGATGGCGGTTTGTTCAATGAAAGCAGACAATTGAGCCAGCACTAGGACAAGGCCAGCAAAAGCAGCTGCCTCTGTCAACCCATGAATTTGTGTAGCTGAAGAATTATTCTTCCCTGAAAACGATTGGAACTGATCCTCAAGTTTCCTGAAAAAATCTTGTAACCCTTCTTGTACCCAATCAATTATTGGCTCTCTTAGTTTATCTACAATCCCTGAGTCATCATCTAGAATTTTGCAAACTTCCTGAAATGAACAATAGTTGGAGAGATAAATGAAATAACATAAAAAAATTTACAATGTGAAATTTCATGCATGCACATGCAACTGATCCTATATCCACGAGATAGGTATGTAAATGTGTTTACCAGCAAGAGGTTCCTGCCTCCTTGGAGAGCAAGTTTTGTGCTAGCATCTCGAGCAACCGGCAGGGAGTGCTCTTCCGTTTCATCTCGTTTCAAAACTTTTAAGAGGCAATCTAAGAAGTGGAAGCTATGTCATCATAATCATAAATAATTTTCCGATCACAATTTTTGTAACTAGCTCAAGGCTCAAGCATATCAAATTGTCAGGCTACCGTTGAGCTGAAAGTAAAAACAGATATTTTCTGCACTAACCTGAGATATCTAGCAAAAGTTGAGAAAAAGCACTTTCCACATATAGCTTGACAGCAGCCTTAGCACCCTGGAAATATTTAGGACCAGTTGATGAAAATCCATTTTAAAAATGAGCTTCCTCAAGGATCGAATTTTGAAGAAGTTTGATGGATGACCTCAAGAAAATGATTAGATACAGCTTCTTCCTGCAAGATTTCGTCCATCAGGAGTGATTCATTCCAAATAACTCCTGTGACCAGGGAAGTGTGACAACATATTATATCAGTGATTGATAGCAATTTAAAACCATGATATCATAGCAGTGTACTACTATTAACTAAGTTGATATTACACATCTTTTGAAGCATAATAAATTGCTTCAAATGGAGACTCTGGAGACTTTCTCACTCCTACATGCTCATTCATTTAGTGCATTGCAATAAAATGCTTCCATAAAGGCAAACTAAAACCAAATAGATCAGTACAGTTAGGAAGAGCAAATATTATTACCGTATCCATTTACCAATTAAGTTTGCATGATCAACTATTTATCCAACCCTACTGTGTATTGGAAACCTTTCAGTTTAGGGAAGTTAAATTAGAAAATAATTTCATACTTGTTCATATGAAAAATTACTCAATAGTCAATATCAAATGAAATCCAAGACATAGGTGTTGAAAGATAATGGTTCACATATCAAGGTATGATCAGAAAGTATAAGAGTCACCGGATCTAGAAATCATGCAAATGTCTCAAAAGTACAGCAGGGTCATGTTACTTACGAAGAACACCTAGTAGATCTGCCGCACAAATTCTAGTCGTTACATACTCCTCAGTAATTACAAAGTCCCTAGAAAACAATTAAAGTAGTCTGTATCAAATAAAAAATGAAAATTTCATGCAAGGCAATCAACAAAACTTCTGGCTGCAGCAGACCTGGTAATCAAGTCTTTAGCAATTTCAACTAATTGAGTTTCTGAATCTGGGAAAATTACTCGAAATGAACGAATGGCCTCCGCGAATTCACGAATAGCTACCTTTGTTAACAAATGGCAACGAAAAAATAATCAACTGATCATCCTAACCATAACTACCAAATAATAAGATATATCATATATATGAAACTGATATAAAATAGTAAAACAGAACTGCAACAAGTAGACAAAATAACATTTTGATAGTACTACCTCATGAGCAGAGGGTGAAGCATTCTTTATCTCTTCAGGGTTCAGCTGACTGTCTTTAAGGGAATGTTCCAACCTCTCTAATAGCTTAGCCTTCAAATTTTCCACCTACCAAAAGACAAAAGTAGAACACCATGGCATTTTACTATTTTCATAATTAATGACACCAAAGATGATCATATGATGTTATTTATCTCCATCTAAAGGGTGGGGGTGGGGGTTGGAATTCGGTTTACATCAAGAAGAAAGTTTATAGACATATAGTAAACATTTAGAAGAAAAATATTTAGCAGTTCATAAAGGTCCATCATACTTCAATAACTAGGATAACATGTCAATGCCTCAATGGTGGGGGAGGACACTAATACAAACCGGAAAATTCAACTGCTTAAGCAGCAATGCAGCCTCAGCTCTCACTTGTATAGGTTCAGAATCTGAAAACAGCTTTCCCTGGTTGGAGAATAGAATGTTGATTACGATGACAAAGTGAACATTAGCTTTTTATTCACCATATTATCAAAGAACTGAATGAAAACTTCTGATGGTGTTTGCCAGCCTAGGATACTTATCATATATCTAACATAGGCCTCATATCCCGAGTGCCAAAGAACTATACCTCCAAGTTTTTAACTATGATAGCTATTGCTTCATCAGATGCTCGCTTACAATCATGGAATGAAGAGTCTCCATATGCCTGATAAAGAAAGGGAAAAAAAAAACCTAAATTTAGAAAGATATCTCATATAAGTCCTAGATGATTTCCATTGCATGAAAATATTTGTATGTGTAAAACGTAAAGAATTAGACAAATAAAGGATTGAATTAGTTAATAATAACAACGATTATACACGTCCAACCTTAAAAATTGGCATGGCACCAGTGTAGAACCTAACTGCATCAGCATAGGCTTCTGATTTGATGCACTTGCCAAGTCTATCAGGTAGATCATATATGAACTACTCTTCCACATCAGTGAAATGTATAAGTTATATCCATGGCCAAAATATGAAGAGACAAATATCATCATGCTTATTTAATACCTGAACTTTTCGAAGAAGATTACAAGTGCGATGCAATTTCTCAATGTGCTCCCTCTTTTCAAATAAAGAAGTGTTAACACTGTCACTCCTGGACTGTACAGACATTATCTGCAATAAACTAACTCTCAAGCCTCCTTATTTTTTTCTTTCTATTTTTTGCTAATGTTTAATAATATTAATTTAATGCTACACTTATTACCTTGTCAAGAAGGTACTCCATATTTCCCTCCATCCCCAAAATATTACTTTTCATCCTGCTCAAACAAATAGTAAGGATTACCTTGCATACACCATTTTCAAACACATAGCATGCATAAAAAGCATTACAGGATCATATCAGCTAATTGCATTCGAATTAATTAAGTTGAAAATGAGAACGATATTATGATGAGATATAAACCTCTTGATAGTATCAGTGGCGCTGATGAACTTGTTGTAATTCTCGTAAACAAGCATCTGCAAGTCAGTGTCGAGATTCTTGATCTCAGCGGCCATATCAACGTGGCGCTTGAGAAGGCCTTCCAAGTTGGAGTTATTGACGAGAATGTTCATGTAGTGATTGGGATCGAAGGAGGAGGAGTTGATGTCGTCGGGTGAGGAATGTATGGAGGAGTCGGTGTGGGAATGGGACGGCATTGAAGGGTTTGGAGCGTAAAAACTCGATAGCAGATCCCTCATTCGCTTTGCTTTAGCGTCCAATAATAATGGTGCATCATCATCGCCATCGTTCCCCATCATTCTTAATTTGTTTCTCTTCAACAGTGATACCTTTCTCCAATCAGCCAATTTTCTTTCTTTTCAGCTCAGTACGTAAGTGCAGCTTCTTAGTGATTGCTGATGCTATTTTCCTGGAGAAATTGAAGAAGGCAACTTTGTTAGTGTATGCGCATCACAGTGTAATCAGCCATGTTCTAAATAGTTGTGTTTGCATTGGTTAGACTTATTTATCAAATCAAAACATATATATAGTAACAACAATTCACCAAAATCAGTGCATCAATGCATATTATATATGCATATGAAAGACTCGCTAGACTTTCTCTTTTGATAAACATCTAATATAACCCATAAATTATAAATTAAACAAGGTATGTATAGTAGGTAAATACATAACATAATTTAACCATTTTCATTGTTTAGTTTGTTATTGTAAGAAATGTTGTTGAACGATCTTACTTGTATAAGTTGATCAAATTAAAGTTAACACTTTACCAATATGTGAAGTACTCTTCCTATCTTAATCTCATGAGTTTGGATAATTAAAATAGTTGTTTTAAGATAAGTTCTCTCTTTTGAATTTGAATTTAGGGAGATAAGTTTTTTCTTCTAATGTTAGTAAAAAAAATGAAATCATTGTCATGTTAAACTTTGAGAAATTAATGTGTATTATACACTAATGGCTGATATAATATGCAAATAGAATAACCCTTAACCTTTAGACCATAAATTATATATCAATCCAGAAAATGAAAGTTAAGTACATCCTATTATCATATTATTAGCACCTTCTTCATTCGATTTAATTTTTTTTACTGTTACGGTTATTGTTATTTTTGAAATAATAAACTTATCACTTCAATTTAAAAAACATAAATAAAAATAAAAAAATAAAACGAATTATTCTTCTAATATTTTAAATCAAATGAACTATTTTTGTTACAAATAAATCTGATCTAATCCACAATTAAATTAGGGAAACAAATCAAATCTGGATTCCGATTTACAAGTTAGACAAAAAGTACCAAGTATTTGAACAAAATTTCTTATCCGTACAATTAGTGTGTTTTACACTATGAAGAAGGAAAAAGGGTAAATAGTTGTTGTGTTTGTGGGGCGGAACAAAGTTGTCGTCCATAGTGTAAATTGTCATAAGCAACGACGCGGTCGTTTCAAGCCCTCAAAATTAGCATCAGCACATTGAATTATTCCCTTCTCTACCCATCGCACCCTTTTCCCCTTTTCATTTTCTCCTATATAACCTAACCTCAACACCAATTTACACCTTCTTTCCCATAACCCCTTTCCTACACAAATCTCTCTCCCCTCACCTCAAAAAAATCTGTCTTTCTCACTCTAAAGTCTAAACACCAAAACACTCCAATCGCTTCCTTTCTCTCCTTCAATCTTTTTTCTTTCCCTCTCAAAAAGTCTGCTCTCCTACCCTTAGATCTGCTTCAGATCTAGGGTTTTCTCGTCTGTCCTCACAAAGATCCAATTTGAGTTTCAATTGAGGGATGATAGCTTAGGGCTTTCGCTCAAGAAACCCCCAATGTTCTCCGAAACTCTGTGATTCACTCTTTCCCCATGCGTCACCTTCGTATGCTACACTCCTTCTCGGTAGTGTTCCTCTACTGGTTCTACGTCTTCTCAGACCTCCCTTTCAAATCCCTAATCTCTCCCTAAATCCCAAATTTCCCTGGAAATCCCTCCTTGCATGTTCAAGTAATCTAGATCTGCAAAGTAAAAACCGTATTCCCGTGTGTTTTCTATCTCACTATTTTGTTGTTGTTTGAGAACTCTGCCGGCGAGTTGCGACAAGGAAATAATGGCTCCGATCCAGCGCGCGTTGAGTTCGGGATCGGAAGGTGGCGGAGATCCACCAATGGTGTTGGACGAAAGGAAGAGGAAGAGGATGCTGTCGAACCGTGAATCTGCACGCCGTTCAAGGATGAGGAAGCAAAAGCAGCTGGAGGACCTCACGGAAGAGGTGACGAAGCTGCAGTCGGCGAACAAGAACCTGGCGGAGGCCATAAAGGCGAAGGAGGAAGCCATGACGGAGACTGAGGCAGCCAACGGCGTCCTTAGGGCGCAGTTGACTGAGCTCACCGACCGTCTCCGGTTCCTCAACTCGATCCTTGAGATCGCCGAGGACGTCAGCGGTCTATCCGTCGATATACCTGAAATTCCGGATCCGCTTCTGAAGCCATGGCAGATCCCTCACCCGATTCAACCAATCATGGCGTCTGCAGACATGTTCCTGCATTGATCTAAGGATTCTTCCTTTCGTTACTCCCTCTGTATGTTGTGTTCACTCTGGCGGCATAGAGTCCCTCTTGGTCTCTGGTGGAAATTTCTAGAATTAGGCCATTGTTGTTGAGAATGTAGTTTAGACAGTCCTTTTTATTTTCATTGGTACCATTTGTGTCTAAATAATGGAGGGACATTGTGTTAATTATTATGGTTGCATTATCCTGAGTAGTGTTCTTAATTGAGCGTCTTAATGTGTCCAGTGTTTGGTGTTTCTGGTTTCATTGTAGAATGGAACTATATTATGCATTAAGGTAATGTTGTGTGCACTGTGCTTATCTCTTTCTGATTTTTGATTCAGTGATTTGTGTGTTATGAGCCACTGCAATTGTGAGGTTGTAATTTTGAGCGCATGTGTTTAACTAGTGTACATTAGTTGACCAAGCGGTATTAATGAATTTTGTGGAAGCTAATGTATATTGCGCCTCAAATGTACCGCGATTTTCTCATGTTATTTGGCCACTTGGGGCCTGGGGGGCTGGATATTTGATGGGTTACATCCTTCTAGACTCCCGGAAAAGGAGAAAATTTATTACTTGATAGTAACTGTTAGACACCTATTATGTAGGTAAGCTACCTCTAGATGATTGCAAATAAAATACGAGTTATTAACATTTTCTTTTGCTTGGATTTGGATAAACTATTAACTATCTCGACCCTTAATTACAACTCAATTTTATTTTGGTAGAAGACAATAGAAGAAACAAGTTATAACTCTCTGTTTTTTATTTTTATGTATAAATTTTCAAGTTACAAAAATATAATAATTAGATAATAATAAAACATGTATTTGGGCCGGTTAGGCCTCGTTTATTCACCCAAAAAAAAACGTATTAACAAATATTAAATTAATGTTAACTTAAGCTTTAAAGGCATTCCTTCACTTATTTCTCCGGATAACTAGTTTCATTATTTGAAATGAGCCATAACTCTGTTGGGAAAAAAATGTAATAAGACTCGAGATCCTAATCCCTATCTCAAATTCTCAATTTCCCCCAACACTTCCAAACCAGATAAAATTAAGATAAGGCAATGGATGGGAATTATCCACAACATACTAAACATCATGGCAGGTCTCCTCCTGGGACCATGGCAAGGTATCTTTTTAATTATCTCCAAATTTCTAATTATTAGCTCTAAAGATATCTTCAGGATAACTTAGGCTTTTATAGAAAATAATAATAAAAAAAACCTTCATGATCAGTATTGCTTATTACTTAATACTACGTTCCAAGATTGCTGCATGATTGTTTAGTGCACTAATCCAGAGATGCCGTAGAGGCAACATTTTCCTTATGTGAGGTGTCGTTCTGGTAAACATTTCCGGGCGCTTCTTCTTCGCTGATGGGATGCACGACCAGCCACCGCTGACGTACCCAAATCATTTTTGGAGCAATTATATTTAGTTTACTATTCACACATGAATATTAAAAAAATATTAGATAATTTATAATATATAAATACGTTAAAAATATATTATATTACACGTATATTTATATCATATATAGTTTACATTTATCATTTTTGTATAGTTTATTACTTTAATCTAATCATCTTAGTGAACCCTAATATAAAGAAGAATCCAAAACTTTCTCAACTATATCCGTTTCATCAATTTGATCACAAACATAGAAGAAAGACTAGCATAAATCTATCGTGACCGAACGTTGACTTCTTCAGATAATAATGTTACAAATTAATTAAGTTTACATAAAATAAAAACATTATCCAAGCACATATCTGTTCGTTCTTCATCATTATTGTATCATGCTTCAATAAAGATGCAACACTTGTTTTCTAACAAAGCTGACACATTTGATTTGAACACATTGATACATCACTATATCTTTAGTCTAGTTTCATTGATCCATGAAGAACAATCATGAAACTCATAATCAGTTATCATAAGTCTTGCACTCGATGGTCTCCGGGTTGTCCTTACAGAAGTCCTCAAGCGGATCTGACTCCTTCAGCCTGTCCCTAGCGTGGCTAGCGGCGGCGCTCAGCTCCTCCACCTCGTCCCACGCCGCCACGCACTCCCCGCTCGCCGGATCCTCCGAGCACGTCTCCTGCGCGTTCTTTATACTCTCCGCCACTTTCTCCGATATCCTGTCCGGTGCCGTCCTCACCGGTCTGACACTCACCAACCGACCAGATCCGGTCATGCCTGCCGGGAACTTGACGACGTGGCGGCTTCGCGGCGACTCGGACGATGTTGCGTTGAAAACTACAAACCTGGGCGTTGATAGGCTTAGACCTGAAATTGTTGCCATGCTATTGCTGTTGCTGTTGCTATTGCAATCTTTTCCTTCCTGGAGTTTGTTTTGTTCTTGTTGATGTTCAAGTTCTGTTTGTGTTCGGTGTTTTTATGATGGATCTCAAGGGGATAAGATTGGAGTGCCTTTGGAAATTATAAGTAACCATCTGTGTATTTGTGAACACATATTTCTTATCTGCTTCTGCTCAATCAGTGTGTGACACCTAGGATTCCCAATCTGATATTTTCTTTACAAAATAAATTAGTTTATCTTCTCCATTTTTTTCACCAATAAGAATATTTATTTATTTACCTCTGTTGCTTTATGTAAATTATATGTCTCTTTCTTTTCACATGATGGTTACGTGAGTTAAGGTGAATTGGCTTGGCTCACTTACGGCCATTGGCTCATTAGTTGCTAATTTAAACACAGGTATATTTTGGGTAAAGAATAGAGATTCATGATATTTATTAAATTGTAGTCATCGATTTTATGTCAGTTAATAAATAAATTTGAACGTATGATGGTAAAAATGAACTCCACTTACTCGCCAGTCACAAATGACATTAAATTGTCTTCGTGTTGGCCCAATTACTATCTAAGCAAAATTCACAATTAAAAAAAAAAAAAAAAACCTTCACTGGTTATCAACAACAAAAACCGGAGAAGAGAAATTAAGCAAACTCACTTTAGGTCACAATCACTATCGCCCCAATGTAAACGTCCAAACTATGGTCCCAATAGAAGAATATTGTGTTGTCATAATGTCATAGATGTTTACAAACAAATGCTGGTATTAATATATATTTTTTTGTATAATTAATTTTAATTAAAATGAGATTAATGTTAATATGATTTATATTTAGATTTTTTTTGTCAAACATGATGATAAAAAATAAAAATTAAATGTTATTAGGAATACATTAATTAAAGTTATGTTTAAATGCGTAATAATTAAAAAGTGTTTAACTCATTAAAGTAAATTGTATTAATTTTAATATAAAGATTGAAATAAGTATTTAACATATTAATATGGTGTTATCCGGTTATACCTAATACCTGTACCCTTTTCAACCTGATTACAAGGATGGAAAATTTAAAAATCTTGCTTCCACCAAACCTACCTTTGTAGCAAAATTCAACCCAAATTGGAATTCCCCAAATACTAGCAACACAATTACACAATGGATACTCTTTTGTTCAAGGTATCCTTAACTAGCTTTGAAAGAAAGTCAAGGACAAATCTAATAGAAAAGAGTAACTCCCATAGTAATTGGGAACATTCAAGGGAGAATCCCAAAAAAAAATAGTATCTTTTAATTATTTTATATTTTTATTACTTGAAAATCAATATTTGTAAATTTCAAAGTCCACTAACAATTCTTTAAAATTTGAAATAGAGGACTAATATGAGTGCGTTCATTTTTTAAAGTGGATGTAATTCAGATAACATTTGTCTATTTTTTTAATATATGTCTCCAGATAAAATTTCTCTCCTAACTTATTTTTTATATAAAAAAAACAGTCTTGATAAATTACACAGAAAAAAATATTTATTCTTGTATATTTCGCCTGGCAAGTACGCCCAAGCAGCCAAGCTTGTAACTTGCAAGCTACTAGGCACAGTGGAAGAGAGAGGGAGAGAGAGAAAATATCAAAGGAATTTTTTATGCTGTTTATCGAATCATATGAGTCAATGAGATGGTGCGACTTCACAAAGTGTATCATCGCTTATCTCTCCTCCATTTCTCGCCATTATCGCTCCCTTCTTCCCTTCCTTCCTCTTTCTCTCCTCCACTCTCCCTCCGCCACACTCACAGATTCTCTCTCTCTTCCATGGCTACTTCCCGCCTTCGCAATTTAGCGCCTATCTCTGCTCTTCCTGCTGAAGATAGCGCTGCTGCTTCTGCCACTAACGGCACCCTTTCTTCCTCTGCTGCAATCACTACTCTCGCTGATTACGAAGGTTAGCCGCCTTTAACATTTCTATTATCTACTCTACTCTTTTTCTTACTCTAGCTCAGGTTTTTCGAGCTATATTATTGCGAAACTTACTCACTGACTCTTCTTGTTTGTTTCTTTCGTGAATTCATGATTACGATCTTTTGAATGTTTCGCTTTCATTATCTTTCTGATTTTGTCATTGTTATATCTTCCTTTTCTCTGTAACTGAGATTCCTATTATTATCTTGGTTTTGATGCTCTCCAGTGTAGTGCAATGTGAGTGAACGCATTTAGTTTTTGTTAGAATCTTAAACAACTAATTGTTGAAATATTTGGCAGCTAGTGCTACTCAAATTTATAGGTTGATCCAACTTTCTGGAGTTTTGCTTTGTCAGTTTTCACGATTTGAACTGTTGAAAGATTGAGCCCCAGAACTGAGCTATCTAAAAAATTAGCTTCATTTTCAGTTATACGATAATTTTTCTACCTATTCAAGGTTTGAATTGGAATGAAATATAGTTGACAAATCCAGATTCTCACCCCTTTCATTGTTTAGATGATGATACCTCATACCTCGTTACAGCTGCTGACGGTTCCTGTGATTAATTTATGTTAGATGACTCAAGCTTAGGAGTGGGTTATCGAGTTCCTCCACCTGAGATCAAGGACATTGTCGATGCACCACCGGTTCCTGCATTGTCATTTTCTCCACTTAGAGATAAAATTCTTTTTCTGAAGCGGAGAGCCTTACCTCCACTCTCAGAATTAGCAAGACCAGAGGAGAAGTTGGCTGGTGTACGTATTGATGGAAAAAGTAATTGTAGGAGTCGTATGTCTTTCTACACTGGTATAGGGATCCATCGGATTCTTCCTGATGATACACTGGGCCCAGAGACTGAAGTGCATGGTTTCCCTGAGGGTGCAAAGATAAATTTTGTTACTTGGTCTCCGGATGGTCGTCATTTATCTTTTAGCATTCGTGTGAATCAAGAGGATGGTGATAGCAGTAAATTTAGAGTATGGATTGCAGATGTGGAAACAGGGAAGGCTAGGCCCTTGTTTCAGTCACCTGATATACACTTGAATGCAGTATTTGAAAATTATGTTTGGGTAGATGACTCTTCATTGTTAGTTTGCACTATTCCACTATCTCGTGGGGCTCTGCCAAAAAAACCTTTGGTTCCCGGTGGCCCCAAAATTCAATCTAATGAGGAGAAAAATCTTATTCAAGTAAGAACATTCCAGGATTTGCTGAAGGATGAATACGATGAAGATTTGTTTGACTACTATGCCACATCACAGCTTGTTTTAGCTTCTTTGGATGGCGCAACAAAGGAAATTGGTCCCCCCGCAGTTTATACTTCTCTGGATCCATCCCCAGATCACAAGTATGTTTTGATAAGTTCAATTCACAGGCCATACTCTTTTACTGTGCCTTGTGGAAGATTTCCAAAGAAGGTAGAGTTATGGAAAGCTGATGGACAGTTAGTGCGGGAGCTTTGTGACTTGCCCCTTGCAGAGGCCATTCCTATTGCATTCAATAGTGTGCGAAGAGGGAAGCGTTCTATAAATTGGAGATCTGATAAACCATCTACACTTTACTGGTATAGATCTTTTACTGATGTGGGTGTGCACTGGGGACATTACAAATTAACATAAGTTAATTAATCACACAAAACAAGAACAGACTTAGCATATGCACGCGCGAACACACCCACTGATTGATTATACATTACACTATAACTATAATTGTTCTGCAGTTTTATCTCAATAATTTCTAGTTTTTGAAAACTTAGACTTCTGCAACTTCTTAACTTCTTTTATTACTATTGAGAGTTACAACATACGCACACACACCAAAGCCTGCCCTCCCAAAAAAATGGGACGGCAATCTAATGTCATCTATATTTGAAAGCCTGTGATCATGGAAAATTATGTTCAGTCATTTGAAATATAGTTTAATAGTTTTTTGACCCCTTTTTTACTGAAGAATTCATGTTGATGGTCAATGTATGATTAAATATGGTTGTTTTTTGACTTGTATTATTTATTCCTCCAGTTTTTTGGATAGATTTAAGTCTCACCATCCATGGATAATCCTTTTTTTCTTAATCAAAATTATCCTTTATTTAATATAAGAAGCTGAATGCTTTTTTTCCCCTGCATTTGCTGCGTTCATATTGTAGCAATGTAGTCACATTTGCTGTCAATGTTTTCTTATTTCCCTTGTTTTGGTGGAAATTTCTTTCTCTGTTAAAATTACTTTCATTTAATGTCTCTAGGGTAGAAACTCAAGATGGAGGTGATGCAAAGGTGGAAGTTTCTCCTCGTGATATAGTTTATACACAGCCTGCTGAACCATTAGAAGGTGAACAACCAGCAATTCTACATAAGCTCGATCTCCGTTATGGGTATGGATTCAAATTATTGTTATACATTGGTCCCCTTATTGTTGGTTTTTCAACATTTTTTTTCTCTTCTGAATTGGATATCAATTTTATGCTACTAATATCTTGTAAACTATCTTAAAGTCAACTTAAAGTCTTGGTTGATCATTGATGTTTCCTATTTTTCCATATCTACAGAGGGATTTCTTGGTGTGATGATTCATTGGCTTTGGTATATGAGTCTTGGTATAAAACACGGAAAATAAGAACATGGCTAATATCTCCCGGAGCTGAGGACGTGGCTCCTCGAATTCTCTTTGATCGTTCATCAGAAGATGTCTACTCTGATCCTGGATCCCCCATGCTGCGGAGAACTCAGGCTGGGACATATGTTATTGCCAGGGTAAAGAGGGAAAATGATGAAGGGAGATATATTATACTGAATGGAAGTGGTGCTACACCAGAAGGGAACATTCCATTCCTTGATCTATTTGACATGTAAGTGTCTTGAACTACTTGCCTCCTGTATCTGTCACACATTCTTATTGATGCTAAGGTGGCTTTAACAAAATGTTACAGAAATAGCGGTAAAAAGGAACGGATCTGGGAGAGTGATAAGGAGAAGTATTATGAAAGCGTCGTTGCTTTGATGTCTGATAAAGAAGAAGGGGATCTACATTTAGATCAGCTGAAAATTCTGACTTCAAAAGAGTCAAAAACAGAAAACACCCAATACCACTTCGTCGGATGGCCAGATAAAAAATTAGTTCAGATTACAAACTTCCCTCATCCATATCCTCAGCTTGGGTCGTTGCAGAAAGAGATGATCAGGTATCAACGAAAAGATGGGGTTCAACTCACTGCTACCTTATACCTGCCTCCGGGGTACAATCCATCAACAGATGGCCCTTTGCCATGTCTGGTTTGGTCTTACCCTGGAGAATTTAAGAGCAAAGATGCTGCTGGGCAGGTACGTGGTTCTCCAAATGAATTTCCTGGGATAGGTCCCACATCAGCCCTTCTTTGGTTAGCCAGAAGGTATGAATTTTGACAACTCTTAATTTCTTTTAACAAGTCTTTCTTGTATTTTACTATTTATGATTTAGAATATCTTACTCAGTTGTTTGGATCTCCATTCAAAAATATATTTTATATGTTAACTAAGATAAACTGTTCTTTGGTGACTAATAATGATGCAGATTTGCAATTCTATCAGGACCTACTATTCCTATTATTGGCGAGGGTGATGAGGAGGCAAATGATAGGTAAATAGATTACGATATCGTTCTAGTTGTGGGATGATTACCATATGTTTACTACTACTCAATTGTTCTTATGCATCCCGAGTGATCTTGTCTTCATTATCATTTATCCTCAATACATAAGGCTTTGGGTTCTGTTGTGGGTTTCTTCTTTAACTTGTTCCCTTTTCATTTTTTTTTTTTAAAATTAAAACGCCTTGGAGCCTATCTGATTATATGCTAAATATCAACCAGGTATGTGGAACAATTAGTTGCAAGTGCAGAAGCTGCTGTAGACGAAGTTATTCGGCGTGGGGTAAGCGATATTTTTACTGGATGTGGTGCATGAAGTTGCCAATCCAATTGAAATACGATTTTTATCAACCATTTTACCTTTTCACATCTAGGTTGCTCATCCAAAGAAAATAGCTATTGGTGGACATTCCTATGGTGCATTCATGACTGCCAACCTCCTGGCACATGCACCTCATCTTTTCTGTTGTGGAATTGCTCGTTCTGGTGCTTACAACAGAACACTTACTCCCTTTGGATTTCAGGTTCTCCCTAGAATACCTTGACTTTTACTTCCAGTTGCAACTATTTACCATAAAATGTTTGTTCTTTTTGTTTTTGCTGCACAGTTCCTTTTAATTTTCTTTTACAGCCTTTTGGTAATACTGCATGGTACATGTTATCTTATGAGACTCTTTTTAAAGGTGAATCCTTCACTCCTTATATTCGAATTTGTTGTAGAATGAAGATAGAACTCTTTGGGAGGCCACGAATACTTATGTAGAGATGAGTCCTTTCATGTCAGCTAATAAAATTAAGAAGCCAATCTTGCTTATACATGGAGAAGAGGATAATAATTCTGGAACATTAACCATGCAGGTAAGAGAGATTTGCAACTCATAAATTGCCACTGATTAATTGGCTTTTGCAGTACCTTGGAAGAGAGAATCCCTTGGAGCCATACTTTACCCAATTATTTACTTGCTGCTTCTGTCCTTTGTCCTACCCTGCAGTCAGACAGGTTTTTCACTGCTCTGAAGGGTCATGGGGCTCTTTGTCGACTGGTGATTCTGCCTCATGAGAGCCATGGTTATACTGCCAGAGAGAGCATAATGCATGTACTATGGGAAACAGACAGATGGCTACACAAATACTGTGTATCAAGCAGTTCTGATGCAGGCTTAGATCATGATACTGATACAGTTAAAGAGAAAGAGAACAAAGAAACTACAGATACTGAAAAGAAATCGGTTGCTACCAGTGGTGGTGGCAGCAGAGAGGAGTCTGATTATGAAGAAGTTCATTCTCTGCCAAGGTCATCCTTGTGGTAACCTCTTCACCCTTCATATAGTTTGATCCAAACAAAGCACTTGTTACTGGATTTAGTTACTTCTAGATAACGGTATTTTTGCAAACAGTACAATCCAGTCCAGCCTTGGACGTATACTTGCTGCGTCATAAACCCTTAGCAACCAAAGAGTTTAAGACAATAATATTTGTTGTTTAAATGAATGAAGTTAAAATTGAGTGATACTTGCTGCTCCATCTTCTTTTCCTCTCTATCTGTAGATGTATTTATGTTGTACTTTTGATGATGTAGAAGAATTCTCAGAACTGTTGCCCGCCAAGGATGACAATATAAGCATCCAAAAGATGCATGTGGAATATAGAACAGCAAGATGTGCCCGGGGCTGGAGAGTGGAATACGATAAATTGACAAGGATCATCTTCATTCAAGTGCGGAAAAGTATACCCTGCATGTCATGTATTCCTTATAAACCTTCCACAGTATTTCTGGTCCATGGCTAGTTGCCAATTCATATCTAGATGGATCTACCGGGATGTCTCGTATTGTTTGTGTTTACAGAATGATATTAGCTGCTTTCCCAATTAATTTTGCATTTGGCAAGGCAATTTGAATACATAAAAGGAATAAGCATTCTACAAAACCAAACTATTTAATTCATCCAACGCAACTGTTTAGACTCTTCTTCCTGCCTCGTTTTCGGAGTTGTGATTATTTTTCATTGAATCTGCCACTGTATTTTCATTTTTTTAACGGCACATCTCTGAGGTTTATGAAGATTGATTAATCATGTCAAATTTTGAAAAACTTAACCTAATAATCCATTCTCACAACTAAATACTGAAATTTGGCCTTTTAGGGCTGACTTGAGTTAGCTTGATCATGCACTGACTCGTTTTAGCTTAAGTTTTTACTTATCATGGAATGAAACTAGTATCAAATATCAATATTGTTTTACAAAGATGGTGGGAAATGAAAGTTAATGCCTTGTTTTCCCACCACAATATGTTGCTTTGGCATAACTTTAATTTCCTAATTCAAACATTGCAACTGCGAGTATACTAAAAGGTGACTAATTTATACTAATTCAATATTGTGTATTTCATTCAAGATTTTTTTCTTTTGGGTGAACAAATTCATTCATGATTTAATTCTAGAAAGAAGTTATTCTATACAAGATGAAAGAACACCCGTAAAAACTAGTAACATCAAATTTTCAGAATGAAAAGCAATCTCAATACATTTAGCCTGGTGCAGGCAGCAAGATTTTATCTCAAGAAACAACTTGAATAAAACCCTAAAAGACAACAATAATGAGTCACAATTCCAGTGCTAAGAAACTTATTTCTCCGAGTCTCTGATAGAAAAATTCAGCTCATCTTAATTCCAAGAGCCAATTGAACATAGTGAAAGGGGAAAAAATGGAGATCATAATGGGTACAAGACTAGAAAAAGTCTCACTCTTCCTGCGCAATAACACTAATCTCACCTTTCTCAAGCAAATCATAAAAGGCCCTAACTTTTCTCTGTTCATTCCAGTGATGCATCTTCCAAACACTGCCAGCAGCAATTCCCAGCACTGTCGCAATGCAAATCTCCTTAATAACACTTGGTCCTTTCAATGTAGCGTGCGCGATTCTAGGGCCAGCCATTTCCTTTAACCTTCTCAAATCTACAAATAGTTTCCAATTACTTCCTTTGTAATCACTATGAATAGAAAATTAGCATATCCACAATACTAACGCGATCAATCTCAAATTGAAGGGGATTGCAAAAACGAAAATAGCTATTAATTTTATTTTGCAAAAAGGAATAAAAGATTCTCGCAAAAGGAAGAAATCAACAGAATGAAATATCACAACAGTCAGTTTTGATTCGGAAACTAATTTCGATGGTTGCAAATGGAAATCGAAGATCTGAGATTGTAGTGAGATGAGAAGATTTACCCGAGGCTGAGAGAAAGAGGCGAAAGTTCCCTTCCACACGAATTCGTTGTTGTTGTTCTGTTTGAGAGTGAAGAATGACGAAAATTATATATATTGGGCTCTGGTTTCATTTCCCATGGCCCATCTAGCACAATCATTTGGGCTAAAAATACTGGCCCAAGTTATATTGAATTAGTTAAAGCTCATCTGCTCATATATGCACGTCCTTTGACCAAAAAGAATACACGTCCAAAAATAAGCTCATATTTTTTTAAAAAAAATAAAAAGACAAATAAATATTTTATTAATTAAAAATGCAAAAACGTTCTAGCGGCTTGCATAAAGTAAAGTGCAGATTTAACTAAATAATGGCAACTCACGTGTATTTAACTATTTATGACCTTTCTGTCCAAAAAAAAAAAAAAAAAACTATTTATGACCTTGATCATGAATATGACTCAACAGTGATACAGTGATTGAAGAAATTAAGGTCTTGTCTGATATTTCATGTCTATTAAAGTATATTTTTCATTTTTATTGATAAACTTGTAAAGATTTTAGTTTTAATAAATTTAATAAATAAAAAATATTATATGTGCAAAAGATATATGCGTAGAAAGAAATTAATAAAAAATAATTATAAAAATATTAAACTTCTTTTGTAAGTTTGAAATAAAAAGAATAACAAGATTTGAATGTTTAAATTGCAGTGATGAAAAGCAAAACATGTAAAAGCTTGAAAAAAAGGATAATGATTTCTATTGGATGGCCGCAAAATAATGGCACCGTGTGCAAGAGGTAGGGATGGAAACTAGCCAGGTTTGGCCTAAATAGATCAGGTCTGAATTATATGAATTGAGCTTATGCTTTGTCTATTACCTGTTAAAAATTTTATATTTTATTTGATCTGGCTTGTTTGAAAAGTTTGGTCTGATCTAAAGTCTGTTTAAAAGCCTATTAAAAATAAATTAAAAAATAAAAAATTATAACTATAAATAAATAATATTTTACAACATAAAAATACTTATGTTATAATCTTTATATATATATATATATATATATATATATATATATATATATATATATATAT
>JASCZI010212043.1:10721-34569 GCA_036250425.1 Stylosanthes scabra
CTTTCATCTTCTTCATTCTCAATTTTGTAACTCTTGTTACTTTGGTGCTTTGGCTGGTTGTATGCACATGTTGTTGTGCTATATTTTGTAACTCTCTTGTACCTCATTTGATTATAGTGGAGCTATTTTCATTGATCTGTGGTTTTTACTTCTCATTGAGGAGGTTTTCCACGCTAAAAATCGTATGTGCTTGTTGTTAATTAGTTACCTTATTTGCCTTGATTATTGCTGCCATATTGTGTTAGTATTAGTTGGAATATTGTCATTGTGTTGGATTATTGTGCCGCTTCGGCTAGGTGGTTCTATCATTATGTACATGTATAATTAATCCCATTTAAAAGGATTTGAGATTATTTATCACTTACTATCTTATTAAAAAGAATTAATCTTGGTGTACACTTCTTTTTGGTGTACATCTCCAATCAAGTCCTAAACAAACAGATTTTTACTCTTAGAACGAACAGATTTTTTAAAGCAAACGAACAGGTTTGTGTCAACTATAAAATATGTTCGTTGTATATATAGATTTCTGTTCGTGCACGAACAGAATTTTACTACTAGAATGAACAAATTTTTAAAAGCAAACGAACATGTTTTAAAACATGTTCATGTTAACTATGAAAATATGTTCGTTGTATATATAAAAATCTGTTCGTTTGGGACTTGGTTGGAGGTGTACACCAAAAAGAGATGTACATGTAGCATTACCGTATTAAAAAAGTGATCTTCTTAAAATAAATGTCTATCATTTAATTTTTTCTAATTAAATAAGAAATTAATATGTACACGTATAATTATTTTGTTCAAATATATTAACTTTAATTAAATTTAATAATAAAATAAAGAAATACTGGTGGTATCACCTTTGACAGTGAGGGTGACGACATACTCATCCGCAAGGTAATTGGGCGTAAGGCTCCGGTGCAGAAAACGGCGAAGTCGAAATAGAAGGAGAAGGGCAAAGGAGTCATGAAGGGGTTTAGCAAGCAAGTGGTGGCTCTGGGTCCAGCCAAGAGGATCTTTCAGTCAGGTGCAAGGTTAGTTTCCAAATGAAGATCCTGATTTGGAATGATTGGAGATTGGGTAGTATGAGTAAGATCGAAATGGTTCAAAGTGTCTGCTGCAAAAATAGAGTCAATATGATAGGAATTACGTAGACTAAGAAAGATGTTTTGGATGGAAAATTGGTGAAGAAAATATGGGGTTCTAGTGCTAATATATGCTGGGAAAGAGTAGTAGCTGTTAATTCTGCAGGTGGTGTACTCTGTATTTAGAAGAAGGAATTTTGAAGGTGATGCAGTGTAAGGGGGGAGGGGGAGATGGATTATGATCAAGGTTGAGATCAAAGCCGGAAAATTTAATTGTGCTATTTGTATCATTTATGGTCCACATACAAAGGAAGAAAAATTGGAATTTTGCGATGACCTAATCAAACTAAGGGAGGAGTTGAACATCCCGATTCTGTTGGGGGAGATTTTAAACTAAGAATGAAAGGAAAAGACTAAGCTGAGAAGATGACAATCTGTGTAGCCAGAATCATAGTTTGTTGGATTGTTTGATTGCAGCATAGTGCATATAAATGGTGTAAGTTAGTACGCAAAAATAGGAATGGTATGGAGATAGTATACTGAAGAGTATACAAAGGAAAAAAGGTTAGGAGAAAGCATAGTTGGATGGCTACTTGAGTGTATGCTTAGAGTGTCGGGTTGAATACATTGGGATAGATTAATTGGGTGTATTATGTAATTTTGGTTTGTTTGTTTTGCTATTTTTGATTTCTTGAGTATTTATGTTTTCTTCTATCTATTTTTGAATTTTTTTGTGAGATGAAAATTTATTGAAAAAAAAAAAAAAAAACGTAAGCAAGAATGCGTATCATTTACTCCCTCACCTTTATGAAAATAGCATCTCCATTAGGAACACTCCCAAACATATCTCCTGCCACGTGCTCCACACCTGCAATAATATTAGAATATTAGAACAATTCTCAAACTAATTCAAAATATTTAATAAGAAACAAAAAACACATTTAATTTCCTCATATAAATATTGAACAATTATATATTCTTTCTCCTTTGATTTACAGATTCCTCCATAAATATGAGAAATTAGCCTTAGATAAGTAATCACAATGTATTTGTAAATATTTTTCATGACTTGTTTCTCTCATCTTTTAGTTTTGTTTATTTTAGATGAATAAGACTAATAAATAAAGTGAAATAAAATAGAAAAGTATTGCACATACCAGTATAGGTGGGAGCACCCTTCTATGACATGGGGCAAATCAAAGCTGATACCATGAATATGAGGGTACTTAGAAGTGATCAATTTAAGATTGTTTCCAACACCACCACCAACGTCCACTAGTTTATTAACGTGATCAAATCCTTTGTAGAGATCAAGAGTCCTCTTCATTAATATAGTGGAGGAGTTCACCATAGACTTATTGAAAACCTCGTTGAACCTAGGATCAATCTTTGCATATTCAAAAACATGCATGCCATGAGCCCTATTGAATGGTATACCTCCTTCAAGAATTGCTCCTTTCAGTTCACTCCTAGTTATTCAAATAAAATAACATCGATAATCTGATCTGTTTTTCCCAATAGAAAACAACATGATTTTTTTTTAACTAAATATATGTTGGAAGAGATTTAAATTCAAAAATTCTACTGAGAAAATGCATGAGGCAAATGGCATTTGAGCTAGGAAATATTATTTTGTTTCTATACTTTTCAAAAAAGTATTTTATAAATTAATTTCTTTATGTAATAATAATTAAAAAATTTCTCTTCATAATTATTAATATTGGATTGGAGTCATTGGACCGACTAATTTGTTCTATGAATTAGACGTGTAATTAATCTAATCAAAGACAATCAAATTCGTTAAAAACAAGCTGATTCATATAGAATCGGCTATAGTCCAATATCTTATTATTAGAGATTATTCATATATTTTATCCTATCAACTTATTAACGTTTTTAAAACTAGTAATATCATGACAAATAAAAAAAAAAAAAACTATGCAAACATACATTTATGTAAACCTAAAAAGAAAAGACATTATACGTGAGGAGTATGTTAGAGATATAATCATTTTATTAAGTGTGAAATATTTTTTTTTTATTTCTAATGTTTGTAATTTTCTTTAAAAATATTTATATTATATAATTTTATTTAACTTTTTTCATAGGCGTTTTCGATTTTTGTCAAAACTACCTTTCAAATTAACTCTACATAAAATGTCAATAAAAAAATAAAAAATGTTAACGGTAGTTCTGACACAATAAATAAAAAATATTAGAGACAAAAATTAAAATTAAATGTCATGAATATTTTTGAAAAAAAAATTTAGAAAAAACATACTTTACCTTGTTCCAAACTTAAAATCTTATTCAATCATAAATAAATCAAATAAATGAATTAAACCAAGCACATACCTAGTCACAAAAAAAGAAAAAAGAAAGCACATACCAGCTTTGGAAGATGACCTTATCCAGATGAAAGAACAACGAGGTTTCCAAAGACAAACCATCAGCATCAGTCACAAAATGTTTGGAAGTAGGTGAGAGGCTGTATAGCCTCTGATGAAACTTAGTAGGATTTTTTGGATCTTCAACAACAGAACAACACAACAACGAGTGACTTGCAAGAAGCTTAAGAACTCGATCCAACATTATTGCTGCTTCAGGGTTGCTGGTTTCAATGTGATCTACAATATCTTTTGCTGAGAGCTTCGCACCTTCCCCTGCCTTGGCTATGATGTCAAATACACCAAGTTCAATGGCTGTCCTCAAAACCATTGGAACCACAACTGATGAACTTGTTATTTGCCTTGCAATCAAGAACCCATCCTCTTCTTCTTGTTGGTCAAGTTCTTCTGGTTTGAGGTACTTCTGGGGTTCCCCATTGGAATCTGATGCAAGGGCCATGTATGTGAATTCTAAATTGATAGGAAAGTTATAAGATAACCAATTTAAATAGATAGAAGATGATGATAAATGTAGCTTATAGTTAATTAATACTCGGTTTCCTAACCAATTGGAAGTTAGAATGTATGGACGAGGGGCCGTGATTCTTAATCATTTCTTCTGAATTCGATTCTTCTTTAAGGATAAGAATGAAGTTTGCTTACTTAGAAGGGTCGCCCACTTTGTCTCTATATTCAAGGATTAATACTTTCGATCCGATGGATATTCTAGCGGAAAAAAAATTCTATAAATTAAAGTCAACTTATATTTAGTAGGTGGAAATTGGAAGATTAGACATTACCTATAAATTATTAATGGATGTCAATTATTAAGTATAAACAAAATTTCGGGTATTGCGCCAGAGACCATAATAGGTGGTTTTTGCTAATTTTTTATGCTTGTTTCATGTGAAAAGATTTGAATCATTTATGATCATGTTAGCCAATTTTTGTTATTTTAAGTGTTTAACTAGTTTTATTATCCACGCTTTGCACGAGAACTGGGAAAGTATATAATAAGATATATACTTAATTAAATTGTCTTAGAAATTCCAAGAAAAGTTATTTTTAATTCGATTTAAATTATTAATTATACCTTAGCTTTGCTAAAATAAAGTATATTTTTTATTCTATTTTAAAATGGCTTGCTGTTTAATTTAATTTAATTTTTAATATTATAAATAAGTTTCTATTATATTCAATATTCTGAAAATTAAATCAAATTAATCGATTTAATTGAGTTAGCTTGAAATCGATTCATTAACCTGTTTTATTTAAGAAAAACAATTAATATTGGTGTACACATAAAACACATGAAACACATAAATTTTTTCCACTTAAGGGAGTGATTAATTAGGATGTGTTTTATGTGTACACCTAGCAAAACCGTTAAAAAAATCAAATTATATATAAAAATAGTAAAAAAATTAGTTAAGCTAATAATTAAAGTTTAACTTTCTTTTGTCCCTAAAGTTTGGAATAAAAAATCAAAATAATTCATAATTTTTTAATTAAAATAATCCTAAAAATTTCATTTTCACTTAAAAGTTAGATCTGTGAATTGGTTAAATCGATGTGATTTTTAATAATGAAGAATGGTTTTAACAGGAATGATGGATGGATTTCATTTTCAAAACTAAGTTAAAATAGATGGTTAGTGACATTGTTACCAGACAAATTTCTCAATGATCATTAAACAAGTAGTCATAGAAGATAAACAACTCTGTTCTTGACAATAATAAACAACTCCTTATTTACAAGAGTGTTGCCTAAAAATAAGCTAATTGTATAATGTAAATTGGTATTTAAGCTAACATTTTTTAATATTTTGAAACGTAAAAATCGAAACACCAAATCAAGAATCTTCCTTACAAAACAATGCAATTGATAGATAATAGATTGTTATTATAACATCATGGTTTAGGTGCGGCTACTGCTTGTAAAACTCCATGACCCACAAGGTAGAAGCACTACAAACGAATCTTACGGTACTAAATCCAGATGCTTTGGCCAAATCCATGAAATCTTTCTGGGTTCGTTCCATCTCTTTTGATGTTTGAATCATCATGAAAACATCAGATCTGAAAGCCATCTTAGCAACATCACTTTGTTTTGGTAATGCAGGCAGAACTTTATCCGCCACAATCACCTTCCCATCATTCGGTATAGCTTTGTGGCAATTCTTCAATATCTTCAAGCATTCTTTGTTATCCCAATCATGAAGTACGCTCTATAAATAAAAATAATATAATCCAAGAAAACCATGCATGGGTTAACTCAATCATAACATATATATTTTATAGTTGGTTCCATTAGAATTAATTCTAGTACAATAACAATAAAATTCGGTTATAATAACGAGTCAATCGATTTTTTGTACACTTAAAGTATAAAAATTACATATGAAAGTTTATGTTGACTGATTTTCCATCGGTCTACCATTATTTCCATCGGTCTATCATTTCTATTGTTTAAAGGTATTTATCTTCGATAAATAAATGACTGATGAACCTCTTCATTGAATACTTGGATCATTCAATAACGAAGAAAGTGTGGGACTAGGGTTTGGTAGGCATCACTAGATGGATAATCAACTAGAAAAGCCTATAGCACTAACTTAACATCAGAATTGATGGGCGAACAAAGCAAACTTAACATGTGTGTCACTTTTACGGCAAGGAGATTCTCTAGTGAAATTAGGTGGTCAACTGCTCGTTGGCCTTCCCCGGAAAGACTTCCAACCAGAGGAAAGATTGGTTGATAGGGTCGCTCTGGTAGTTCGAGTGGTTGGTTCAAATCGGGGAACAAGGGCTCATTCAAGTCTGGCAGCATGGGGCGTGGGGGCCCAGTTCTTACTATCTACTAAAAGAGCGATTGATGAGAGACACGATTTAGTGGTTATTTTTTTACCGTTTCGTGGCGATTTTTTATCGCCGCAAAATTGTTTCGTGGTGATTAACCGACTGCCGCCTATAACAGCGTTGTAAAATGGTGCAGCGTTTTTTCACAATTGCCGGCACAACGGCCACGAAACAAGAAATACAGTCGCAATTTTTGTAGCAATTTTTAACTGTCGTTTTATGCGTAATCTTGAGTTATCGCCGCTATATTTATTTGTAGAAGATGAATGGAATTGGAGCTAGAGGAGGCGTAAATCAAGAAAAGAAAATCCGGAGGGGAGTGGTTACCTTGAAAAAGGAAGCAACAAGAGTAGCAACATTTTGGTGAGAGGGAAAAAGAGAGATGTGCCAGGGTTATACTGTGAGTGGATGGAGGCAGAGAAGAAAAGAGCAAGGTTTTGATTTGGAAAGGGAAAGGGAAAATTTTGGCGCCGTGATATGCTTTTAACCGCACAATCTATTACGTCTCAAGCCCAGAAAATCCAATTTCGCGGCTGAGGACTCCAGACCGCCTCTAAACAACCTCTATTTGTGGCTCACCATAGAACAACCGCGAGAATTGCCGACATCCCTTCAGTTTGCGGCAACTTGGCCAAGCGTTATCATCTTGCTGACGTAATCCTCTGCCTCTCTTGTACTGACAACATGGATAACCGCATTTAAGGAAGGGAATACAACTTGTACCGTGGTATCCACTTCGTCCTATCTAGTAGAGGGTGGATGGGTTTTGAGCGGTGCAAGACGGGTCAGTTTATGGGTGTCATAATCCACCCCTTATTTATTTGATAAAGTATTTTGGAAAAGCACAAGCACTTCTTTTCTTCTTTGGTAATGAAAAAAATCAAGCCAGGTGAGTTGTGCTGACAAGTTTTTTAAAAGAGGCCTGAACCGAAGAATTCTACTAGAAAAGAGGACAAATGTCATTTAAGCTACAACTCAGCTCATTGAAGTCCAAATGCCTAGTCTCGAAGTTGGTACTTAGATTTTAAGACACTCCTCGCTATTAGTAAGACATAGGGAGATTGGCATGGAGTAGCTTGAGAGACATCAAGCTGTATAAAGAAGAGAATGACAACATGGTAAAATAACCCAATTCAACACCAGATGAATGCTTTTTTTTTTTTGTCTTGGGCTAAGCCCATTAAACCAATCCAAATCCAGTTGCCCCACCCACTCGTAACCCTAGTTCCCTCCCTATCTAACCACACGCTCCTTTTGATAAAGATGATGGTTTGACATTGTTTTCAATGATAAAAGAAAATAAAAGAAGGACAATATTAAACTAGAAGTGCCATGGGCATGAGCCTAGACCCAAAAAAAAAAAAAACTAGAAATGCAATGCGATGTAGGATAATGAGGATACTTAATTCATACACAATATGAACCTAATATAGGAACGGTCACAAAATATATAAAAAGGCAACCTTGTTAAATTGCGCCCAGGTCCCTCCTAGCTAACACAATTGATTATTTTCCCAGCTACCCTAACTTTCTTCACCGGAAGTCGTGTCGTCCTCACCTTATCCTAATGATTCCCAGCAAAAATCAAGACATATTATTTCTTATTAAGGTTATTTATGTAAATAGCTACTACTCACTTAGGGTTATCATCGTCAATTACGCTTTCCTTAAACGACAAATTGTCACCCTCAAACTCTTCTTACGTAGTACACTGGTGTTCCCCCTCTATACACAGGGGAACACCTTATGATTTTCCTATATTTTTCTTTCTTGAACAAAATATCCATAGTAATTAATTCACATTAATTTGTAAGTTTTAAATTAGTTAGACATTACACGAACGAGACTCCGAAAAGCTTTCTTCACCTTTGTCGCCGATTACCCAATGCTTCTCCGACTCAGACAGTCAAGTTTTTCCTTTGCCTAATGTCTTCTCTTTTAGTGAAAGTTGAGATGAATGAAGATGAATAGAGCACTGTAAATGTAAATGAATAGGAGGGGCACTTTAACTTCAGTAAACTAACACCATGCCACACGAAACGACGTCGTTTTTCTTCTTCATATAAAAATGACGTTGTTTTGCACACTACTTACGTGGAACATAACGATCCACCTGGCACAATACTAGCGAAAATCGTTAACGGATTGACGTAAGGACTAACGTGATTGATTTTTCTTTGGGGTGCCATTTTGACTAAAAAAATCATTCGGGGACTAATATGACTATTTAGCAATTTTTCGGGGACTTTTTTTACCATTAACCCAAATAATCACATATCAGCTAAAGACCTCATCCCATAATATTAAAAAGGGGCATATAATTTTTATATCGTTCCACTAACCACACACTATTTTAGTAGACACCAAATTGACATTCGTATAAAATACAGTCCTTGATACATTAATTATTTTCCACTTTTTGTGGTCCATCTTTTTTTTTGGTGACATGGAAAACAAAGAAGAAAACAAGATCAGGCAGAGGGAGCCTGATCAAAAGAAGCCTCCCGAGCAATCATCAAATCCAGAGGATTACCTAGCTCTAGCCACTCAACATAAGAACAACCATTCTTCGCACCATATTTAGCCAGATTATCAGCCACCATGTTTGCTTCACGGAAAACTAAGCTTAAATGCATCGACCATTCCCTGCAACGGAGCTCTTGAATCCTAGCAATCAAATCTGCATCCTCATCGCTAGAAGTCGTTGCAAAATTCTGGACAGCTAAGAAAGCATCCCTAGAGTCAGTTTCACAAACGATTTCTTTAATGCCACATTCCCAGGATAAAACCAATCCTCTCCAGAGAGCAAAAATCACACAACGCCGAACAGACCACAAGGGAAGGGATCCAAAAGAGCCCTTGACCCACAAACCCATATCATCCCTAATGACAGCCCCAAAACTAGCACAGTTATCATCAAAGAAAATACTGGCATCACAGTTGACCTTGAAGGAATTAGCAGGAGGTTTCATCCAAAAAGAACAAAGGGAATTTGACATGAGAAAAGGGGATCTAAGAGCAGAACACATTAAATCATTAGCAAGACTTCTCACATTCAGAAGAACCTTGTGCGCAGACCAAGACTCATCATCATCGAACACTGAGTTATTCCTGTATCTCCACTGCCACTAAAGCCCAGCAGCAATAACGGCTTCATTGTCACGAAGAGAATCACAAACCCAATCATGGAAATTAGAGACTTGGAACGAGAAGGAAGGCATCAAAGCAGACCGGACCACTTTGGCTTCGCGATAGAGAAGAAGGCAATGGCTCACCGTTTCCTCAGCTTCACCACAACGCTGACACAGAGGTGTCACGCTCAATCCATGATGATGCCGAAAAGCAGCCGTGGGGAGAGAGTCAAGAGCACCGAGCCAAATGAGGAATTTAACCTTCTCAGGGATTTTAGATCTCCAGAGCTAAGACCAATTCTGAGTTTGAGGGATGTGGAATTGACGATTGATTAACCAGAAATAAGCATCTTTGGATGAGTAGAAATGAGACCCTCTCGTGTTCCACAACCAACCAGGATCCCGATTCAAGAAGAGAAAAGGGGCAAATTGCGAAAACCTGGTGAGAAGGGAATTGGGAATCGGCGTAGCAATATGATCAAAATTCCATCTCCCATTAAAATAAATATCACCAATTGATAAATCCAGGTCCGAGATATGAACGAACGGGAGGAGGTCACAAAGCTTACCCTCTGACAGCCAAGAGTTATGCCACACAGATTGAGAAAAGGGGCCACAATTCCAAACAAAACCATCTCTTAAAGAACTCAGAGCTGTGATTATACTTTTCCAACAGGGAGAAGCTGAAATAGGCTTAGGGAAGGACACGGAAAAATTGTTCCTCGAATATTCATGCGTAAAAATCTGAACCCAGAGCTTATCTTTATCATGCAGAATGTTTCAAACAAGCTTACCAATAAAAGCCTTGTTAACACAATTAGTATCACGAATGCCTAGGCCCCTGAATTTCTTTGGGCAAATAACAATATTCCAATTCACAAGAGACAAGAATCTACCATTAACAAAAATATTCCCTTTCCAAAGAAATTGTCTAATCAAGGAATTAATCTTCTCACAAGCAGAAGTAGGAAAAAGATAAACCTGCATTTGGTAGATAGGCATAGAGGAGATAACGGAATTAATCAAACAAAACTTACCAGCTCTATTCAAAAGGCGGCCCTTCCAACCAGCTAACCGGCTTTGAATTTTATCAATAGCTTCCTGAGCACACTTTCTTCTAACTCGGGGATGTCCAATATTAACACCCAAATACTTGCCAAAATCATGAGTGAATCGAATGGAAGAGACACCAGTAAGGACATCACGCAAGCTCTATTAATACTTGCCAAATACCTGCTATTCGAAACAGTCTTCAAACAAATAGCCCTAGATTTGTTCGTATTAACCTTCAAACCAGAAACCAAACAAAAAGTATCCAAGACTCTCATCACCATCTCAACTTGCGATTTCTTAGCCTTGCAGAAAAGAATAAGGTCATCTGCAAACATAAGATGAGAAACCCGCGAACCCCCTCGCAAAACAGCCACAGGATGCCAGTCACCAATAGAAACATACTGGGCAATCATGCAAGCCAACCTCTCCATACAGAGAACAAAGAGATAGGGGGACATAGGATTACCCTGTCTAAGACCTCTATTAGGGCAAAAGGAATCAAGCTTGCAACCATTCCATAAAATTGACAGAGAAGAAGATGAGACATAAGTCATAATGAGGTTACAGGTGGAAATAGGGAAACCGAAGCCAACAAAAGAGTTTCTAAGAAAACGCCAATCAACCCTGTCATATGCCTTCTCCAAATCAATTCTGAAAGCAATAGAGCCTTGCTTAGACTTAGAGCGCTTCATGAAGTGAATGATTTCCTATGCCACTATGATATTTTCAGTAGTTCCTCTACCAGGAATAAAGCCCCCTTGCAGAGGACCGGTGACCTCGCTAAGAAAAGGCTGAAACCGATTCACTAAGACTTTGGTGACCGATGACCTCACTAAGAAAAGGATGAAACCGATTCACTAAGACTTTGGTGATGATCTTGTAAAGAACATTACAAAGACTAATAGGCCGAAAGTCTTTGAAAGAAGACGGAGTATCAACCTTAGGAATGAGGACAATGAGAGTCTCAAAAAGAGAAGGATCCAAAGGAGCTCCGAAGAAGGCCTTCCTAACAAGATCAAGAATGTCCTCACCAATCAAATCCCAATATTCTTTATAAAAGAAACTTTGGAAGCCATCCGGACCAGGAGCTTTAAAGGAGCCCATTCCCATAACAGCATCTTTAACTTCTCTCATAGAAATAGGAGCCTGAAGCGCCAAACAAGCCTCATTGCTCAACTGGGGAAGAGGAATATCCCTAAGAGAGTCAAAATTGATAGCCTCAGTGGAGCAGAATAGATTCTGAAAGAAAGAAGAAGCTTCTCGTTTAATAACATCATCATCTGTTGACCAAGTATCATCCTGCAGAAAAATACCATTAATCTGATTCCTCCTACGACGAATGATAGACTAAAGGTGAAAGAATTTGGTATTACAGTCACCAAATCTGACCCACTGCTCATGGGACTTTTTATAGCAAAGAAGCTCTTCCTGGAGAAGAATAGTGCTATATTCATCATTAAGATCCCTTTCCTTTCTCCGGAGATTAGAATTATCAGAAGATTCCAAAGCAATCTGAATTTGGCGAATCTGGTCTTCAATTTTCTTTCTCCTGGTAAAAATATTTCCGAACACCTCTTTATTAAACTTAAGAGCATCATTTTGGACGTTCAGAAGACAATGCACCACATCAGGAAGACCCCTTTAACATGCATTATGAATAACTCCCTTAAAATCGGGATGAGTGGACCAGGCTGCCTGAAAACGAAAAGGCTTCGTAGCTTGCTTCCTATTAAGGGGGCGATGACGTCTAACCAAAATAGGACAATGATCAGAATGAAGTCTGCTCAGAACTTCCGAATACCCTTCAGGAAAAAGCAAACACCATTGCTGATTGGAACAAGCCCTATCAAGCCTTTTTAGCAATATTCCATTGCCCAGAAGTACTATGGAACCAAGTAAATTGACCACCAATAGCTCCCATATCAATAAGACCACACTCATCCAAAGTCTCAGCGAAAACCTCTGCTCTATGAGCATTGAAAACACCACCTCTGACCTCATGAGGATGAATAATTTCATTAAAATCTCCAAGAACTAGCCACGAAACATGGCAATCCTCTGCCATGTTAAGAAGATTCTCTCTTAATTCCAAGCGAACCGGCACACTAGGGCTAGCATAAATAGCACTGCACCACCAAGACTGCGCCCCAGAAGAGAACTCCACCGTAACACATTGATTGGTAAAATTAAGAATCCTGCAATTTATTACTGAGACAGAAGCAAGAAACCAAATTCCACCACTGTGACCTTGAGCTTCAGAAATACCTATCGCATAATAACCCAAATTCAACCAAAAGGACTTTAGCCTCTCAAACAAAATATGAGTTTCAAGAAATGAAGAAAGAAGAATGAAAACGACGAACAAGATCCTTTCAATGCACACGCGCCATCTTGTTAGACGCTCCTCTAATGTTCCAAGCCAAAAAAGATAAATCACAACTATCCATAAAATAATTAGATGAAGAGAGAAAACCAGGCTTGGAGGCCAAAAAAAAAAACCTTACTTAACATCAGGCCCCTTCTGAAGGGGCGGGTGAGCCACATATTGTTGTAACGGGACCTCAACAAGTCCATCAACAATAGGAGATGATTGGAGAGAATTCGGCCTGGCCCGTTTGCATTGGGAGGCATTAACAAGAGTGGAAGAATTCCTTCCATGGGAGTGGGCTCCACGAGACGAGGAATGATCTATCTTCTGAACCGAAGAGGAAACAGTCTTTTGGGCTAGCTTGATAGCAGTCTTTTGAGGCCCATTCTTTTGTGCAGAAACTGAATTCTTCATGGATTTTTTGTTTTTATTATGAAGGGCCTTCTTCCCATAAACTTGCACCTTATTCCCTCTCTTTCTACTTTTAACTTCAACCCACGCACCAGCAGCCGAATCTGCATTTACATCTAACGTATCTGCATGCTCAAAAGGTGGAGTATTTTGATTCTCATTAACCGCCATAAAGGATATGGGAATCTTACCAAATTCAAATGGATTTTGAGTGACCGTTTCAGAACTAGGTTTAGCCGTAACTGTTGCCGCCCTATCACCAGAAACGGACGTAACCTTCTCAGCCGCCACAGCCAAGGGTGAAGCTTCCTGCTCTTGAACCACCGAGTTACGTTTGGAACAATCTGTAAAGGAATGACCGAAGCAATTGCAATGGTCACAGATCAGATCCAAGTTCTCATACTCCACTTTGAATTTTCTTCCATTAACAAGAATCTCTTTGACAGCTGGGGGCGTAAGATCGATATAAACACTAGCCCTTGCAATTTTCCTTTTTCCGCCTCCCTAGTAGCCAAATCAATTTTCATAGGCACACCAATTGTTGTAGCTATCCTTGTCATGGCAGCTTCATTATAGAAAAGGATATTCAAACCAGCGATGCGTATCCAAACTGGTGTTGTACCAAAGGATTCCTCACAAGAACTGAATGAAGATGTCCATGGCTTTACTGCCAGATAGTAACCACCAAGTTTCCAAGGCCCACCAAACAATATATTGTCCCGATCTTCTAGTAAATCACACTTAACCATGAAGTAGTCGAAACCAACGTCGAGTACAGAGTAACCACCCTTTAATCTCCATAGGCTTTTCAGCCGGTGAACCAAAGCCGTGTAGCTAATATGCTTGCCTAAGAGTTTAATGACAATGGCATCATTATAGGGTTCTGCCATAGCTATCATGCCTTCATCAGAGAAAGTTACTGAGGGCGGAACCGGGTCACCCTGCTTCCCAGAGACAACCGCTAACTTCTCACCAACAAGAGTGTTAGAGATGACAAAGGATTTAGGTCTGGAAGCACCCACAACCTTGTCCCTAAAAGAAACTTTCAATCCCGAAAAGCATCCTCAACACCTGGTGCAACCCCCCTTCACTCTCCCCCTTATTTCCGTCGCCGGCTAAGCCGGAATCCTCACTGTGTATCCCTCTCTCAAACGAGCCCTCAACCACGCTCTCTCCTTTCTCTTCTTTTTCTCGTTCCAATTTTCTTTCTATTTCTATTATAATAATAATAATATTTTTATACGGATGTAAATCTGGTATTTACTAAAAATGTATGAGGATAGCAATATTCTTTTTATATCCTCACCTTAGTTTTTTCCAATTAATTATTTATGATGTCAATTATTAAGTTTAAACAAAATTTCGGCTATTGTGCCAGAGACCATAATAGGTGGTTTTTGTTAATTTTTTGCTTGTTTCATGTGAAAAGCATTTGAATAATTTTTTATCATGTTAGCCTATTTGTCTTATTTTAACTAGTTTTATAATCCGTGCTTTACACGGGAAAGTATATAATAAGATATAAATACTTAATTAAATTGTTTTAGAAATTTTAAAATTTTTTAATTTGATTTAAATTATTAATTATATTATATCTTACTTTAGCAAAAAAAAAAAAATTTTAATTCTATTTTAAAATGGCATCAGACATTTAATTTTATTTTATTTTATCTTTAATATTTTAAATAATTTTATGTTATATTCACTGTTCTAAAAATCAAACAGATCGATCAATTTAATTAGGTTAATTAAAAATCGGCCTATTAATCAATTTGGTTTTAGAAGGAAAAAAAACAGACTAGTTGGTAAAGATCAGATAGACCAAGAGTTAATCCGTGAATTATTGGTTGAAGTGATTCGATTTTTAAGGAGGAAAAATGGTTTTATCATGGTTGATGGATTTGATTTTCAAAACTCCAAAGTTTTTTATCTGGTTGCTCATGGTATTTTCCAACGTGACAGACCAAGAACTAATTCACTACAGATCTAAAGTTCATTTAAGGATATGTCGCTGGCTAATGAGAGTTGCTGCATGCATAAGAAATGATTCAAACTCTCGATACTTATTTAAACGGACAAGTAAGCTGACTATTAGATTAATCCAAGTTGGTTTCAAAACTCCAAGTTAAATAGAAGGTTAGCGACATTGTTAACAAATGTCTCAATGATCATAAAACGAGTCGTAGAGGATAAACAACTCCTTTATTGACAGTAATAAACAACTCCTTAGTTATGAGAGTGTTGACTAAAAATCAGCTAATATAATGTAAATTGGGATTGAAGATAACATTTTTTAATATTTTTGAAACATGAAAATCTCAGCACCAAATCAAGAATCTTCCTTACACAATAATGTAATAGATAATAGATTATTATAATTAATATCATGGCTTAGGTATGGCTACTGCTTGTAAAACTCCATGACCCAAAAGGTAGAAACACTACAAACGAATCTTATGGTACTAAATCCAGATGCTTTCGCCAAATCGATGAAATCTTGCTGGGTTCGTTCTTTCCCTTTTGATGTTTGAATCATCATGAAAACATCAAATCTGAAAGCCATTTTAGCAACATCGCTTTGTTCTGGTAATGCAGGCAGAACTTTATCCACCACAATCACCTTCCCATCATTCGGTATAGCTTTGTGGCAATTCTTCAATATCTTCAAGCATTCTTTGTTATCCCAATCATGAAGTACGCTCTATAAATAAAAATAATATAATCCAAAAAAACCATGGGTTAGTCAATCATAACATATATATTATATTATATTATATATATAGTTGGTTCCATTAGAATTAATTCTAGTGCAATAACAATAAAATTGGTGTTATTCGAAAATAAATTTTAGGATCGAAATCAGTAATCCAAACTATAGAGGCCAATCATGAGGGCTCGATGATTTCGATCCATTGAAGGGACTTCTAAAGCTTTCGAAAGGAGTTAAAGTTTTTGCTGGAATTGGCTAAGTCCAGAAGTTTGAAAATGTAAGAAGCGAAAATCGAACTTCATTATTTCGAAGAATAATGATTCGAGTTTCGAATATTAACAAGCTTGGAACGGTTGAGAGCTTTGGCGAGAATTTAGGAGGCAGTTAGAGGAAAGTTACTAAAGATCGCAGGAGCGGGAACAATTTATTTTCAAGTTTTCCACGTGGCAAGCAGGGGTTGGATGGAGATGTTTATAAATACTAGAAAGTTTCATTGAATAAGGGTTGGAAAATTATCACTTGAAGACTCACTAAACATTTACTCACATCCATCAGAACGACTTTTTGAGTGATTGTTCTAGTCCAGTTTTTTGAGTAGGTTCATCCAATCCACTTTATGTTTCTTGTTATTAATTTTGCAGTTCTGTTGTTCTACTTTCTCTTTTATTTTACTTGTTATTGGTTTCATATAGTTTGTATGTTTGAAACTATCACACTTCCAAATTATGTGAAATGTTTTTTAGGTTTTATGTTTATTGTTTAATTCCAGATTTTCTTCTTTTCTACTAAATTTCATTCTAAAGTTCATGATTTTTGATACACTTCATTGACTGATACTCATGTCCTGAATCTATTTTTAAAACTTAGTCATATTTTTTGAAAATCACAAAATCTGTGAAATAATTGGTTATAATAATTAGTTAACGAATTTTTTGTATACTTAAAATATAAAAATTACATATTAAAATTTATGTTGATTGATTTTCAGTTGATCAATTTTTAATCTTTTTCAGGAATTTATTATCTTCCACAAATAGATGATTCATGAACCTCTGATCTTCATTCATACACACATCATCATATACTTGGATCATTGAATAACAACATGCATAACCGCATTTAAGGAAGGCGCGATACACTTGTAGCCGTGGTATCCACTTAGTCCTATCCGGTAGGGGTGGATGGGTTTTGAGCGGGCAGGACGGGTCGGATTCTGGGTGAGAAAACCCATACCTTTTTCCATTTAATTTATTTATGGGTAATAATAAATTTACGTAATGCTACGTGTACTATTGTATATTTTTATACACATTATTTATAACATAGAAAATATAAATATATTTTGTACTAATATTTATATTTTATGTGTTATAAATGGTGTATATAGATGTGTATAATAGTACACCTAAATTAATTTATAGACTAAAAGATTAGTTAGTTTTAATTTTTTGGAGAGGCACTTGAACCTTTTAAAAGCAAAAACACCTCCAATATATACTTATTTATTAATAAATACCACATTTATTATTATCTTTATATATATTATAATTTTTTTAAAATTTTAAAAGTTATTTTATCAAGTATAATTGTTGTTGTTTGTGTTTATTAAAAGACAATTTTTATTTGATTTTACCAAATACAGGACGGTGACTTTTAAAAAGGTTTAATTATTCAATCAGTTCGTATAGTTTTACTAAAGTTAGGTTCTATATATGTTTTTTCTTTTCAATTAGGTTCCTTTTTTGTAATTAGATCCATGCCACAACAAAGCCATTATAATTAATTATATATATCATCTATAAATGAAAGATATCACAACAACTAATATACTTTAAGTTTTCTGAAGACATGTCTGTGTCTTAGAATGACAAAATATCGCTCTTCCTCTTCCTTTATATACTTGGAGTTTCCTAAAAGACATGTGACTTTGATTCATATAAGTTGAGAATATTTTTGAAGAATATAGATGATAAAGGTGAAGAAAAAATATGTTTAAGTGAATATAAAGCTTAAGTGAAGTGCATGGTAGAAAATAATAGAATCCACATTTTATGAATATTTTCTTTTAACGGTTACTCTTAATAGGGACTTAATTATAAATTTAAAAAATATATAGAGAGTCAGTTGAAAGAAAAAAATCTAGGAATCTAATTAAAAATTTAGTAAAATTATAAAAACTAACAAAATAATTAGACCTTTTAAAAAATAATATATACCCATTTTGATCCATAAGGAATTTCGAAACAGACACATTAGTTTCAACTAAAATTAATTACCTTTTAGTCGTTATCATTTTCTATAAGTTATATTAGTCTCTAACTTTTTATTTTATAATACAGATTAGACCCTAAAATATATGCAAATTATACTTAGATCAATTTGACTTAAGAAACAAAAAGTTAAGGACTAAAATATAATTAATTTTAATTGAATCTAATATGTCTTATTAAAAATATTTTTATGACTAAAATAGATATATACTCAAAAAAGAAATAATCTTTAAAAGACATTTTTTGTAAGTTGTTAAACAAAAGTAAAAATTTCACCTAAAGCAGCCTTATTTTAAACTCACATTGATAAAGCAAATATATAATTTACGGCCGGGAATGAAGAAGAAAGTTTTACGAAAAAGGCAACAAAAACCCACCTTCATAAAAATGGCATCCCCATTTGGAACACCCCCAAACATATCTCCCCCAACGTGCTCCACACCTGCAACATTGGTACAACTTTCAATTGGATCTGTTTTACACAAAGAAAGCAACAACATACAAAGAATAATAATGTATACATATAGATAAATTAAATAGTAGTAGATCATACCAGCATAGAGGGGGGCATTTTCTATAACATGAGGCAAATCAAAATTGATACCCTGAATATTTGGGTATTTGGAAGTAATCAATTTGAGACTGGCCCCAAGACCCCCACCAACGTCGACTAGTTTATTGATGTGGTCAAAACCTTTGTACACATCAAGAATCCTCTTCATTGATATAGTGGAGGATGTGAGCATAGCTTTGTTGAAAACCTCGTTGAATCTAGGATCAACATTTGCATACTCAAAGACATTCATACCATAAATCCTGTTGAATGGTAAACCTCCTTCTAAAATGGCTCTTTTCAGTTCACTCCTGATGATAATTAAAAACACACCAATATGAAAGAAAGATACTATCCATTCATAGAAATTAAATTTTATGCATAGACTATGGAAAGTCCAAAACAACTATCCATTCATAAAATTAAATTTTAGGTTATATATTATATATTATTAACCATACACCTAAGGCTTGGTTTGGTAAAGCTTTTCGGAGAGGTGCTAGAGCTTTTCAAAAGCACAAGCACCTCATTTTGCGTTTGGTAAATAAAAAAGACGATGTGCTTGTGTTTGCAGCTTTTAAAAGATGGGGTGCTTTTGAAAGCACCTTAGAGGGAGCTTTTTAAAGATGGCTTGTACATATTAAAATTAAAAAGTCTAATATAACCTCATTTATTAATAAATATTCACATTTATGATTACATATATATATATCTATTATGATCTTTTTAAATTTTAAAAATCACTTTATCAGACACAATTGTTATTGCTTGTATTTATTAAAAGACATTTTTTATTTGATTTTACCAAATACATGTGCTACGACTTTTGAAAAGCTGTTTTTTAAAAGATAACTTTCGTAAGCTACTTTCGAAAAGTAAAAGATTTACCAAACCATACCTAAATCTTATTATTAGCTAGGAAGTAGTCAAAATTAATTGTATTATATATCATTTATTATAGTGTGATTGATTATTCTATTTAAAGTGTCAAATTAGTTTAATAGGTTTCCAAGGTTAATTATTCCATTTAAATAAAGAGAAATGATAGGGTAATTCATAATATTTTAAAATCATATCAATCATGTATGTTATACATTGTTACAATATATTTTAATAAATTTTTTTTTTCAAATGTAAAATTTATTAACCAACAATTTTTGTAGTATAATAAAGTTTGAATGAAGATGAAGAAGCATTATGTGCTTCTATTCTTTAAATCGTTAGGTTGTATTCATTTAGTGAGAGAAATATTAATAGGTGCGGATAAAGTAGACGTAACATTTATAATGTTTTGGCTCTATTAGTGAGATTTTGAATGAGATTAATACAATTTTAAAATTTTATAGATACAAATAAAATATTTTAAACGCTAAAAATATTTTTAAGACTCTTTCTAAATGTTGTAAAAAAATCAATATTTTACCCTTTATAGTCCAAAAAGAAAATCTGTTTACTGACCAGCATGGATATATGATTTGATCCAAAAGATGTGCCAAAGAGGGTCCCCAAGACACACCATCAGCATCTGTCACAAAATATTTGGAGACAGGTGAGAGGCTATACATCCTCTCTTGCAAGTTATTTGGATCTTCAACAACACAAGACAGTAATGAATGACTTGCAAGAAGCCTAAGAACACGATCCAGCATTGTTGCTGCTTCAGGGTTGTTGGTTCCAATTTGATCCACAATATCTTTTGCTGAGAGCTTTGCACCTTCACCTGCTTTGGCTATGATGTCAAATACACCAAGCTCTATTGTGGTCCTCACAGCCATTGGAACCACTATTGAACATGCCATTTGTGCAAACAAAAAGGCATCATCTTCTTGTTTCTCAAGTTTTACATCGGAATCATTTGATGTAAGAGCCATATCTGTGAATTTAGAAAGGAAAGCAACAAAGCAGAAAAATTAGATGGGAGTGTTTGGTAGCTTATTACAGTTGGACTTACATTATAAACTTGATTACATTATAATTTGGATGGGAAGCCACTATATTAGTGGGTCAACCCTGCAATGATTGAACATTATCAAAGAAAGTAGGGAAATAATTGTATCATATTTTATTAAAACGTGTCTTTAAAAAATAACAAAATTATAAACGAGTGTCTGTATTTTATAGTGTGTACTTAACTTTTTTAAATGTGTATTATGAACTCACTGTTTAATTATTTAGTATAAACAAAGTTGTTGATATAGGTACCTACGATAGGCATTTGTATTAGAGTAGCAAGGCAATAGATTTCTTTAAAAAAATTTTAAGATAAACTTAAAATTTTTCCATGAAAATTAACGTAGAGAAAATAACATGATATTAGAAGTAATAACAAACAAATTAACAATTTTCATTTTTTTGTTTATAATTTTGCAAAAAAAAATGGCTAATATAATTAAAATAAATTATCCGTTTGCATTAAATCATTGATTAACACTTGTTTAATTATCAAGTAGTACACCACTATATATGTAAAGAGCGTTTAAAGATAGGCCAAATTTTGTAAGCATGCAAGACGACTAAGAGTACTATAAATGTTTCTAATATACTAATGCTTAAACAATAATTATACACAGCCAAGCATTTTAACCAATTAAGTTAAATCAAGCTCCTTTATTTCATTTATGCGCTTCTTTATTCCCGTTATAACGCGCATTCCTGCTTCTTCTTCTTCTTCTTAGCTTCTTCATGCCATCATTCATCTTCTCCTTCTCCGTCGAGCTGCTGCTTCTTCTGATGACGATGACAACGCCGTCATCGACGCCGAGGATTGAATGACAACAACAAAGAAAATGAGGAGGAGGAAGAAGACGAGGACAACGATAGAGAAGAAGAAGGACGACGATGACGACAACAGTAGCAGCGACGACTGCCGCAACGAGGAGAGGAGGAGAAGGATGAGGAAGAATGGAGAGGAGGGGGAGGAGGATGAAGAAAATCTTATTCTTTTTTTTTTCATGAAAATCCGTTATTTTTTAATTCTATTTTTCATGAAAATCCATTTTTATTTTTGTAAAAATCCATTTCAGTTTTTATATGAAAATCAATTTCTGTTTTTCATGAAAATTTGTTTTTATTTTTACGAAAATTTCTGTTTTCGTTAAAATTCAATTCAGTTTTTATATGAAAAATCGTTTTTGCTTTTCATGAAATCCGTTTTTGTTTTTCATGAATATCAACAACACAACAATGAACAGAAGCAGATGAGGAGGAGAAAAGAGGAAAAGAAGAGCGCGTGCACGTGTTTTTACGTTTTTTATGCGAGAGTGATTATTGTTTGCTTGGTTGAGTTTGGTTGGTGAAATTAATTTATTTAATATTTTTTTCTCAAACTTTGTTATTGTATAACTATTTTATTACTCATTGTATATATTATTTAGAATTTAACCACTTATTTATTTAATCAGCACCATTATCTATGGCAATTACTATGACGAAATAAAGAATAAATATTATAATAAAATATAACGATTTAATATTATTTGATAATGTTATGACTCTAAAAAAAATTATTGAGCTCTTTCAGTTTTCAAAAAGCTATTATCAGAAAGTTAATAAGCACGATTCATTTAGTAAAACAACTCAATATTATTCTAAATAAATAAAAATCATTCATATAGTGTTTGATAAATATATTTATTAATATCTCATGTAATAAGTCTAGCCCTTCTTATATATTAATTTATTAATAAATACAAACTAATATATAGTATTATTATTTTCTTTTCCTTAAGTCATGACAAGAGAATCAAATAATAAAGGGTGAGTTATATGGTAAAAGACATTTTTATACAAATACTATATGTTTAACTTTATGGGATTTACATCTATTAATGTTTAAAAAACGAATAAAGGTATTTAATTTATTATCAATGGACCATCAGGTCTTTTATTTTTAAAATTTGTATGCAGATGTTCTTTACCATATAAAAGATCATAAATATTTTGTCATCTTGGTGGGTTCTCTGCTTCTGGATCCCTCCAGCTCCACGGACGCATTATTTGAGTTATCCCAAATCCCAAACACATCAAATCAAATCAAATCAAATATAATTAAAAAACATTACTGCCAATTCTTGTGGCTTTATCATTTCACAGGTATAATTATGTCCACCACGATGACTTTAAATAAATATTAAAAGCATATTCATTTTTAAATTTCTCGTTTGCGAAAAATCTCTTAAAATTATGCTAAATTCCACATTAGCAACGATTGGACTCAGGTATTTTTTTTTAATAAATAAAAAAAATTCCAAATTTACACATATAACCGCGGATACACAAATTTACAAAAATAGGCGTTTTTTACTTATCTCGGGCTCAGTGACCCTGGAATTGACTAAACACGTATCTCGGGTTCACTGAACCCGGAATAGCCTCGTTCTAAGCTGATTGAACGTATCTCGGGCTCACTGAGCCCGGAATAGGGTCTGTGCCTATAAAAAAGGGAGGCAGACACGGAAATAGCTCATTTTGCACTATCTCCCTCCCATATTTTTCATTATAGGTTCTTTCTCTCATTTCTTAGTGTTGTGTGATTAAATGGCCCCTCGGGGACGCTCCAGAAGAGCCGCACGAGCAGAGCCTGCTCCCGAACCAGCTGAGGAGGCAGGCCAAGGCACACCGGCCAGGGAAGCCCCACAGGCTGTAGAGAATCTGTCGCGGCTCAACCGCGACTATCACGTTGCAGGCTCCCTAGTAGGTGTTTTATTTCCTAAACATTTAATATTTTCAATTATGTTGTAGTGTATGATAATATTTATCTGCGTTACATAGTTTAGCATAATTATGTTTAGGGGTGGCAAAAAACCCCAGCGGGGGCGGATACCCGCGGGTATTTACCCGCCGGGGGGCGGGGGCGGGGGACATACACGGGGGGCGGGGGCGGAGAGCGGGTACCCGTTTATTAAATGGGGTGAGGGCGGGGGTAGAGGTACCCGCCCCGCGGGTACCCGTATAATACCCGTTTAGAAGGAAATTACAAAAATAACCCCATCTATATATATAACTTTTATTTGCTAACCC
>JASCZI010212044.1:0-17847 GCA_036250425.1 Stylosanthes scabra
TATATATATATATATATATATATATATATATATATATATATATATATATATATATATATATTTAGTATTTACAATTAAGGCAAAAAAATATTTACACATAAATACATGATATTTTAGTGTGTAAATAAAATTATTGTTGATTGATAATTACTTAAAATTTGAAATATGCATTTTTCTCAATTATACATCTGTGGTTTATCGAAAAAATAAGAACTTTGTTAGTTGTGATATCCTACTCAGTAAATAAACCATATCAATAGTAGAAAATTAAGATATTAATTTTTAAAAATATGAAAAGTGTAGAAACTAGCTAGAGTGTAATGCATATCTATTCATGTAATATTCGATATTCGATAACTCATATAAAATATCGCCTACTCATAGGAAAACGATAAGTAGCAAAACAATTACCTCCAAACATAGGAAACTGCTTATATTATTTTTTAAAGATGAAGAAAAACAACGCCCATATAAACATTACATCGATCCAAAATCTTGAAAGATAGAAAGCCATAACCAAATATTATATGGAAATTACATGCTTTGCTCGCCTCATATAAAAACAATAATAATAGTAATACCTAAATCTATAGTTTTTAGTGTTAAAATGTAGACACAAATATTTTAAGAAAAAAGTACATTTATATCCCTAACTTTTAAAAAATTGTACAAATTTATCCTTGACTTTTGTGAAATATTTAATAACCTCTAACCTTCGAAAAATAGTACAATTATGCCCCTTTGTGAGTTTGACTCAGCTAAAAGAAACGAAAACTTTCAATAGAATTCCTTACAAAATCACTCACATGATAAAAAAAAATCACAAATATTTTTTTAATAGCTACATAAGCAATTTTCTTTTTTTTTTAGCCGAGTCAAACTAACAGAGGGATATAATTGTACTGTTTTTCGAAAGTCAGGGGTTATTAAGTATTTCACAAAAGTTAGGAGTGAATTTATACAATTTTTGAAACGTCAGGGGCATAAATGTCCTTTATCCATATTTTAAATACAATAATTTTAGGTGACCAAGTGATTTTACCAACTAAGTGGCTAATCAAGTGAAAGACACCATGCGCCTCACTCCCCTTAATATAACGTCAACCAAGTGCTTTAACCAAGCAAATTTGTTTCTTTCCGTTTTTCGTCTTCTTAGCTTGATTTTCGTGATTCATCGTCGTTTTCGTCTTCTTTTGTTGTTAGATTTCGTTCTGCAGCTTTCGTCGTCGTTTTCTTCTTCATTTTATGTTAGAAGAAGAAGAAGAAGAAGAAGAAGAAGATGATGATGATGATGATGATAATGATGATGAAGATGATGATGCAGACATGGAAGAAGGAAGGAAGGAAAGAAGAAGAAGAAGAAGTAGAAGAAGATGCAGATGTAGACTTGGAAGGAAGGAAGAAAAAGAAGACGAAGATTTTATTTCTGCGCATTATTGCTTTTTGTTTTTGCGCAATGTTGCTTTTTATTTCTGCCCATTATTACTTTCTGTTTCTGCGCAATGTTGCTTTCTATTTCTGCGCATTATTGCTTTATATTTCTGTACAGCAACAACAACAACAGCAGCAACGACAACATCAATATAAAACAGAAAAGGAGAAAGAGAAGGAGAAGAAGAAAAAGAAGAAGATGATGATGAGGAGGACGACGACGACAAAGAATGAAGAAGACGACGTCGACCAAGGAGGACGAGAAAGAATTGAATGTTCGTGAATTTGAAGAGTGATGGTGAGAGTGGGAGAATAGTTGATTACTTTTTTGTTTTAATTACGCGTTTTTAAGTGAAAGTTGTGGTGTTGTTTTAAATTTACATGGTTAATTACTTGGTTAGGTTTTTTTAAATAATCATTTTGTGTCCTGAAATTTATAAACTTTAATATTGGAAAAATGAACGATTAAGATATTAATGTTCGTTATTCTAAGAAAAAAATCTGAATAAAAAATAGAAAGGGTGGAGCAAAGCCCTAGGGAATCCCGTTTCGTCACGATGAAACCAATGAAAAAGGAAGACACAGATACGCTGTTATTTGGCCCAAGACAGAGAATTTACACAAGGGCAAAAAGGTATATTCGTCCTAGATTAAAATAACATCAGCACAATTGGTAGTTGGAGTAAAAGTAAAATGATTATTTAATTCTTAAATTTTGATATTACAATAATTATCACACTCATCTAATCTCATCGGTTGTTTGGACAATCAGTTATACAGTTAATATAAAAACTTAAAAGAAATCATTTTTATCTTTGTTAATATGACTTTAAATTGTATGTCTATGTAAAATAATTTTATATTAATAGTATGTTAAAATTAAATTTTTATAATATTAAATAAATTAATTAATTTTAAAAAAATTATTTATCATAAATAATTGATTTTAATAATTTTAGATTAAAAAATTTTAATAACATCATCATATATTTTATATATTTAATTTATTGTTCTAATTTTGTATAAAAAATTTAATTTTTCTACTTTAAAAATGATAAATTATTGGTCTTTAAATTTTTTAACGAAAAGTGAATATGAACGTAACTAATTTCTTAAGAAAAATGTGCATTGCACATAATATTTATGAATAATGCTATTTTAACAAGTGGTTTTGGCCAATCAAGTACAACCAAGTAGTTTATTTCTATTCTAAATAGAATATTATTTTGGTGTCAAATAGTATAAAAAAGTGTACCTAAATAAAGTTCTATTTGACACCGAAATTGTTTTTATTTAGCATAGAAATAAATCACTTGATTGCACTTAGTTGGCAAAAATCACTTATTTACGTAGAATTATTGAATATTTATATACATTAAATGTTAGGACCCATACTTTTGATAGAAAAATGAGAGATTTGTCTTGTATTTATTAAAAAATAAACCCAAAAATTTATTTTTTTATAATGAAAAATAAGCTTCCCTCTTGGTCTTAATTCGCTTCTTTTACCATAATGCTATTCTAATTTTTTACTAGACTTACAATGATAGAACAAAATAACCTTGTTAACAATAAATAAAAAAATGAAAAGCATAAAGCATAGCTGGTGTTTGTTGTGTACTATTAAACTTTGGTGGACTAAAGTGTCAGAATTAGCAAGCTCCATAGGCAAAGCCGCCTAATTAATTAAGTAAGTAAGCAAAGCATTTTTGCATTTAACTTGGAAAATATAAATGAATAATAAAGTGGCCCTCCCTCATTGCCTCTGCTATGTCCCTGCCCTAGTAATATAGAGACTCATACACTTTCTGTCTCTCTCTCTCTTCTCTCTCTCTCCCCGGAACTCTGAATCCAATTCCAACCCATTTCCCCAAAAACGCAAAGAGAAACAACAGTACTCAACAACACAAAAGAGAAAAGAGAAAGAAAGTGAAAGCATTCAACAACAACCAACACAATAAGAAGAAGAAGAAAATTCTAGACATAGAGAGAGAAAAAGACACAACACCTCAGGGTTATTATTGTAATATTATATTATTACTGATAATGCCTCTCTAACTTCTTCTTCTCACTTTAACTCGCCGGAGAATGCATTGAGTGCAATTTCGCCACCACTTTCCAACCAAAAATGAAAACCGACGCAGAAAAAGACCTTCTCAAGCCATCACCGCCGGCAACCGCGGTGCTCTCTACCGGAAGGAGTCGAAGAGTCACGCCAACTAGTCTCGTCACGGAACCTGATTCCGCCGTCGAACGCCTCTTACCGAACGGCGATTTGTACACCGGAAACTTCTCCGGGAACGCTCCGAGCGGATCCGGCAAGTATCTCTGGTCAGACGGATGCATGTACGAAGGAGAATGGAAGCGCGGCAAAGCCTCCGGCAAAGGAAAATTCTCGTGGCCTTCCGGCGCGACCTACGAGGGCGAGTTCAAATCCGGTCGAATGGAAGGCTTCGGAACCTTCACCGGATCCGACGGAGACACCTACCGCGGGTCGTGGAGCTCCGACAAGAAGCACGGGTACGGCCAGAAACGATACGCGAACGGCGATTTCTACGAAGGTTCTTGGAAGCGCAACGTTCAAGACGGGCAAGGTAGGTACGTGTGGAGGAACGGGAACGAGTACGTTGGAGAATGGAGGAACGGCGTTATCTCAGGGAAGGGGACGCTGACGTGGCGTAACGGAAACCGTTACGAGGGTCAGTGGGAGAACGGTGTTCCGAAGGGGCAAGGCGTTTTCACGTGGCCTGATGGGAGCTGCTACGTTGGTTGCTGGAGTAAGGACCTTATGATGCAGCAGCACCAGCTTAACGGTACTTTCTACCCTGGAAAGAGTAGTAATGGGAAAGGGCCTGTTTGGGGAGATAACTTCACCATAACCATGAGGAAGAGGTCCTCCGTGGACGCTAGTGCCGGTGGCGGTGCCGGCAAGATTTGTATCTGGGAACAGGATGGTGATGCCGGTGATATCACGTGTGATATTATTGATAATGTGTCCATGTTGTATCATGATGGAACTGGTTCGGATCGAGAAGATGGTGATAATGTGAAGCTGAAGCTGAATCAGCATCAGCATCAGAAGCAGTTTCATACGGAGCCTTGTTGTTTCTCCAAGGAGGTGAAGCGGCCCGGTCAGACTATTTCCAAGGGGCATAAGAACTATGATTTAATGCTTAATCTGCAATTGGGCATAAGGTGAGTAGTCTTTAGTTATTTTATGGTGTGTGAAATTAAATTATGTTCTTTCAATGCTTGGGATTTGAGCTGTTTTTGGTTTTTGATTATGCTAGGTACTCTGTTGGGAAGGAAGCTTCCATATCCAGGGTGCTGAAACAGAGTGATTTTGATCCCAAGGAGAAGTTCTGGACGAGGTTTCCGCCGGAAGGATCCAAGACTACACCGCCGCATCAATCCATGGAATTCCGGTGGAAGGATTATTGCCCTATGGTTTTTAGGTATGTCTCTTTGGTTCTCTTTTCAAGAGTATTTTTTTATTGGCCTCTTGCTTTTCTGTTGATTGGGTTTTGTTATTGACCTGTTGGTTTTTCAGGCAATTGAGGAAGCTATTTCAGGTGGATCCTGCTGATTACATGTTGGCTATATGTGGGAATGATGCTCTCAGGGAGCTTTCTTCACCGGGGAAAAGCGGAAGCTACTTCTACTTGACCCAAGATGACAGATTTATGATCAAGACCGTGAAGAAATCCGAAGTCAAGGTTAGTCTTATAGATACATACCTGTGCTATATATAGACTTGAGGTCTTTATCTCTTGTTGAATCTCTTGTTGAATCTGTAAACTTCCTTTCGTGTGTGCATTCAACAATAGTGTGTGGGAAATAAGTTCCACAGTTTGATTGCACTAGTCATATGCACTGGTCAATTGCCAAATAGACATATGTTTCTGTTTCACTGATGCCTTGGCTTGTTGCAATTCCAATGCAGTAGATTGTTATTTGTCAATTCCCTTGATAGTACACAGTTGGACTTTTGTCGAGAGGGTTCTGGCCTTTATTATAGTTTAGAGATTATAACGTATTGCACAATCAAAGCATTCATTACCCTGGTTTTGCAACTTTCTGGCTTTGTGGACATTTATGTTGATACTTGGATATGGTGGCTAAATCATAGGTGCTTCTTCGGATGCTTCGAAGTTATTACCAACATGTTTCTCAGTATGAGAATTCACTTGTGACCAAATTCTATGGGGTACACTGTGTAAAACCAATTGGTGGCCAAAAGGTATATATATTTTTATACGTATATTCTTGTGTTTTAATGGGTTGATTTTTTGCATCTCAGTTCCCTGAGAATTTATTGTTCATGAAATCCAGACCAGGTTCATTGTGATGGGCAACCTTTTCTGCTCAGAGTATCCAATCCATAGACGATTCGACTTAAAAGGATCCTCACATGGCCGTACAACTGATAAACCCGAACAGGAGATAGATGAAACTACCACCCTCAAGGACTTGGATCTCAATTTTGTCTTTCGTCTACAAAGAAATTGGTTCCGGGATCTCATGAAGTAAGTTGTTGAGCAGGTCCTGTCTATTATTTGGCTTTGAAAAAATTTACATATATGTTGATTTAATCTTGGTTTGCTATTATATGTCCAGACAAATTGAGCGGGATTGTGAGTTCCTTGAAGCTGAGGGGATTATGGATTACAGTCTTTTGGTTGGCCTTCATTTCCGTGATGATAATACCTATGATAAAATGGGTTTGTCTCCGTTTGTGTTACGCACTGGTATGGATTCATTGTCTCCTCATTGCATGCAGCTGATAAGTTTTATGCAATTGTAAAAGTGATAAAAATTATTTTGTTGAACCTTTTAGGAAAACAAGATTCTTATCAGAGTGAAAAGTTCATGCGTGGTTATCGATTCCTCGAGGCTGAGCTACAAGATAGGGATAGAGTTAAATCTGGACGGTATGTTGACATTTGTTCTGGCTCCTTCTAAATTATTTTAATTTTGAATTGATAGAAATTCTGGCTTGTTTTAATTTGTAACTCCTGCATCCATAGGAAGTAGATGGCACTAGGAATTCCCTCAACCAGTTTTTAGTTCCCATAAAGACCAAAGAAAGGGTGCATGGTTATTGCTGTCTCTTTAAAAGCCTAAGATGTATAGACTTGTATATGCATGCTATGTTTGAGCTCTGACTCTTTTATGGCATTCTAGATGCCTAGTGTTTCCTATTGTCCTGTTTAATTGATGACTTCCATGGTAATAATTGAAAGCAGCTTGAATTATGTAGGCAAGTGGGTGGGATAGTGTGGCAGGTTGTGGGGGGCACCGATTGTGGTCCTTATTTCCTTGGAAAGAACTTAAATGAGTTATGATTGTTTTACCTTTAGCCTGGCAATGATTTCCTGTAGTCAATGGTGATTGTATCTTGAGATGATCATTTCTATAGTACAGCTTCATGTATATGTATGCTCCCTTTCTGCTTTTGTAGAATTTTCACACTGAAATTTGATGTATTGATTATTATTCCTACTTGTTTCAGGAAACCATTGATTAGGTTGGGTGCCAATATGCCCGCAAGAGCAGAGCGCATGGCCCGGCGGAGTGATTTCGATCAATACACAACCGTGGGAATCAGCCATTTGACATCTTATCGCAGTGGGGAGACTAGCAATGTTGTGCTATATTTTGGGATTATTGACATCTTGCAAGACTATGATATAAGCAAGAAGCTGGAGCATGCGTACAAGTCTTTTCAGGTTGACTCTTCTTCGATCTCAGCTGTCGATCCAAAGCTCTACTCCAAGAGGTTTCGCGATTTTGTGGGCAGAATATTCATAGAAGACAGGTAGATATGGGAGAAAAAAAACAAAGGCCAAAATGAAATGTTGGTGTGGGTGTGATGGTTAAATTTGCCTGATTGATCCAAGTATCCTTGAGAATCAGCTGGGGATGTTGGTTGACTATAGGCCATAATTTTTATGGCTTATAAAGGCGAGGGGGCTCGCCAAGTATTCAGTTATTCAGTTGTTTTTGTGGCTGAATTTTAACATACAGCCATTGTTAATTATAAGGAAGGGGTATTGAATGCAAGGAGGTCTCTGTACATGGAAGATGAAGGAAACGATCTCCTTTTTTTGTTCTTTGTTTTTTTACCCCCTCTTTAAGGGGTTGTGGAATTTTTTTGAGGTTACATGATGTGAAGAAAGATAGGTGGAGGAATAGTTTAGTAATAAAGTAAATGTACAGTTTTCTATAGAAAAAAAAAAAGGATAATTGCTATGCGATTTTTTTCTTCTTTCATTTTTGATTTGACCCCAACTTCAATATATTAATGGTTTTAATAGTTTTGAGATATTTTGGAGACATAGTTGTGAAATGTTAAATGTGAAGTGTAGGACCAAATTAGGTCACTTTCCTTTGAACTTAAACAGTACATATGACACACTGCGGTTCAAGAAGATTAAAATCTTTTGCAGTGAAAGCGATGAGGGTGGTGGTGTTGTGCTGCATGGAAATGGTAGTGGTATGAAAAGCAGAGAAAGCAAAGAGAAAAAAAGATTCGGTTGCCTTCCTTGTTTATCCTCCTCAATTTTCTCTACTCTCTCACGCCTTCCACTGTTTGTACTACAACAAATATTAATTAACCTGGTTAATTGTTTTTTTTCCCCTCCAATGTTTGACTCCTGATTTTAAAATTCTTTCCTTTAGGGGTTTATTGAGAAGATAAAAAGTACTAGTCCTAACTTTAGTACTAAGTACTAATCTCGAAGGCTGTCTGATTGCTTAAAATCATGGCGTTAATGTTGGTGGTGGCGGTCTCTGATTGGGTGAAACATGCAAAACGGCTATGGATTTTAATGAAGGGGGCAATGGGATTTTGGAAAACAAATCCATGTTATGTCTTGTCAATGCCACTTCGATAACCGTGTAAGATGCGTCCATTTCTGAATGCTGTTTGAAATTCACTGCACCGGTCAAACTCAGTGGCAGGTGAATATTGTGCTTTTCTTAATTCAGAAATTTATTTATTTTTTATTTAAATATTTTTAATTATTTAATAGCATGTTGCTTTTCCTTTATTAAAACACATACAATTGATTTCTTTTTTTTATTCCACGTTATAATTGAGGTGGATATTAGTTTGATAGTATTCAAAATAAAAAATTTCAGTCCACAATTATTATATAAATTTATATGTTATTTGATATAATTTTAATATATATTCTATACAAATGATTAATTTTTGGTGTAAAAATAACGTGATTGTTAAAATAATTAATAAATATATGTCTTTAAAGGAATTTATAACGTATTTAATTATATTAAAATATATTATTATGTTAGACATATAATTATTTCTGTTTGTTTGTTTAAATTTTTGAAATTGATAGTTATATGTATATTATGAAAAAACTAGTTCAATTTTTATTATCTAAATGAAAGAAATAAATTTAATATAAGAAAATTAAAAAAAGAATATTTCAAATTAGTTCCTAAACTTTTTTGGGTTTAGCTAACGTGTGCCCTAAAAGCATATGATAAAATTATAATTTAAGAAATTTTTTATTAAAAATACAAAAAATTTAAAATTTTAATATATTTATTTTATATTCATTAAATGTAAACATTTAAAATTTTCCATTAATAGTAAACTTAACTTGTCCCCTTAGGACACACGTTAGCTAAACCCAATTTTTTTTTTTTATCAAATACTTTAATTTTTAACAAATTTTAATTACCAAATTAGTTTTTAAACTTGTAATATGTCTGACAAATTAATCATAACATCATATTATTCTTCTATATAATTTTAGAAATTCTTACATAAGGTTATGTTTTTATTAAATTGTAATAAAACAGATGTGTCTACATTTTTACTGACATTTAATGCGAGGATTGATTAGTTTAACAAAAAAATTAAGAACTAATTTAATGATTAAATGAAAAAGACTAAGGAACCAATACATTATGATCAATAGGGAGTCAACATATAGTTATGAATGATAACTCATATAAATTTTGGATGATAACTTAATCTTAAAAATATGAGTTATGGATGATAACTTATATAAATTTTGGATGATAACTTAATTATTCACTCTCTAATGGCTCTCTAATGTTAGTTCTGTAGCATTATTCGATTAAAATTTGTTGAAAACTAAAATGTTTGATAAATTTATATTACTCTTAAAAAAAATAAGACTTACATATGTTTCAAAGTCTAAAAGGCTCTTATGTATGTGAAAGATATATTATGAATAATATATATATAATTGAATTAACTTAAATTTTTAAAATAAATGATTTGCTGTTTAGTACTTGTTAGTTTTTATTGTTGGAAAAGAGGGATGTTTCTTCCATTATCTTGTTGCTGAGACACGAAGCAATCGATAACACAACGTCATTGGGAGTGTTGGGTGGCCTTCCCCTTCTCTTTATTTATTTTATGAAATTGAAATTATTAGACCGACTATTTATTTTACTAACTCAATCAATGTTCTTAAATACTTTTTTCTAAAAAATCTTTCAATAGGATTTTATTTTTTTTTTAAAAGTTACATTATTTTTATGAAAAAATATTAATAACTGATAAAAAATAGTCAATAATAAGTCAACTTTATATTTTAAATTATTAATTAATATTGACTAAATTTTTTATTAATTACCTAGCATTATTCTATTTTTATTACTCTTTGGAACTTTTTTATTAACAATGTAAGATTAAATTATTATTTTTAATCATTGCTAATAATAAAATATGTAAATTAAGTTAATATCAATTAAAGATTGAATTTGTTTATTAAATTTATTCAAAATTATTTATTTATTAGATAGTTTTGTCAAATATTTTAGAACATTTTGTATAGTTTTATATACTAATCCATCATTTAATACGCATTAAATTAATTTATATATTTTATATCTAAAATTACGTGTGTTTAAATTCTTCATACTTAAAAATAATAGTTTATTACAGAGTCTGATTAGTCTATTTTCAAGAGCAGAAGTATATATACCCTTGTCAATATAGATTTCATTATTTAATTCGAATTAAATTCAAGATCACCAGAAGAAGAAAATATTGTCATTATCGTTGCTCTTTAAAATCTTGATTTTTTGATGAGCTGACAATAAAATATGTGTCAAACTGATGATAATGAAACGTTTCATTGGAAGATGGCAAGCACGTGTTACATTGATATATCTTTGACCAATCAGAACCAGTTCAAATAAATTAATTAAACTGTCAAAGCTAAGTGTTGCAAAAACAAGCATTAATTAAGCGTCACCATATATTATTTATGGATCCAAACAAGAACAAATTAAAATTAAATAAATAAAAAAAAATAAAAAAGAATTGTGCTTCTCCGTATTTAATAGGAACACGCCTTTGCGCTTCTTTTTATCTAAGCAGAGAGCCAATTGCTTTTTCCATGTGCTCTTAATTAATTAATTGAATTTAGTTAGTATATTAAAATTATTAACTAAATTATTTTTATAAAAATATAAAAGTTTAGATTTTTTCAGGTGTACAATTTTTTTTTTAAAATTTACAAGTCTAATACTTTTATAAAACATGTTATACAATCATCTAAACATATAAATTCTTTAGTAGTATAATATTTTTACGTGTAAATTATTTTTCATAGTTATTGTATTGAAATTAAATTTTTAATATATTTATTAGACTAAAAAATATTTCATACGGAACCAACACATTGACTAATAGGGAGCCAACATATATTACAGATGATAAGTTATATAAATTTTAGAAGATAATTTATTGTTGGATATATGAATTACGAATGATAACTTAATTATTGGCTCCCTAATGTTGGTTAAGTAGCATTATTCTTTCAAAATTTGTATTAATAATAATTTTAAGAGCAATGCTAGGTAACCAATAAAAAAATTCGCCAACATCAGCCAACAACTTGAATTAGATGTTCTATTTTTTTAGGTTTTGGATATTCTATTTCTAGGCTTCGGATGGTCTGTTTCTAAAGTTGGTTGATAGTTGTTTTAGGTTTCGTATGTTCTATAATTTTTATCGTGGACATTCTATAAATAGTGATTATGGATGTTTTATTTTTTGTTGACTAATTAATTGATTTAAAAATTATTGATTACCCATGCTTTCTCTAATTTTAATATTGTATTTAAGCTAAACTGTAAATACTTTATTGGTTATCAAAAGACGAGTTTTTGTATGAAATAATGACTGTATATTGTAAGTACATACATATATGTTTAATTAATTAAATTAATCTGCACCCGTCATTGATTGATCGCGATTTATGTTGAGCATGAAATTGAAGCAAATCGGTTTCTGGATCTCTAACAATGATGGGTTCCTTAAGCCCCCGTTTTAGGGAATATGATAATCATAATTCATAATGCCGTTTCTTACTTCAACTTGAATCTTTTTACAAGCCATATAATAATATTAATAATATGTTACATAAATATATAATTATATATGCATCAAATTCTGTTACTATTTTTCTGACTATTTTTTATTAACAAAAAAATTAGTTCTCTATCCATGCAATTGCAACCAAATGGGTAAACCTAACAGTATTCACTTGCATATTTCCCATGCCCTAATAATATAAAATTAAGTTAACTAATTTGGTACCATTTGCTCTGATAAGGGGCATGTGATGTTAGCTATTTAAGGCTAATCTTTTGCGTGCATTACGGCACTTAATTAAAACAAGTTAGGTGCATAATATGCCTAATTAACAGAACTAGCTAGAACGTATAATACTATAGAATATACGTACCAATTACCAAACTTCCACATTTCTCACGTGGTGAAATAATTACCGATTTAAAGTTATTACTATATGACGAATGTCATATAATATAATTCTTAATAATATATTTATTTCGTTATTTATATGATCACGTAATTCTGCTGAGGGTACGTACTATACATGTATATATTTATTTCCTTTCTGTCTCAAACAAATTTCATTCCTTCAAATTAATTGATATACATGGATTTGTATAACGTATTAAAGCCAGCACGGACGAATACAAGTGTGACTGATATAGAGAGAGGTTCAATAATAAATAAATAATTTAAGCACTCATCAATGAACATACCAAAAGGCCAAAACTATCTTCAATCTTGATTCATTTATTCATTCATTAATTATTAAAAGTACAAAGTAAAATAAAATTCATCTAACAATCAACTCATTAATCTCTTTTAAAAAGTTTTCGGCGTTTAAATTTTATTTTATGCATAAAATAATTTAATAATTAGCCATAAAATTTTAAATCGAACCCAGATCCACGATATAATAGTTTTCGACATGCTGAACCGGGATCTATATCAAGAAAAAAATTAAAGGTAGAAGTAATAAGGTAGATAGATAGAGTAAATATATGAAGTGGTTTGTCTAAGAAAGCTTCCAAATTTGGTCCAGCTTAGAGGCTCAAAGGCACAGCTAAAAAGTGAAATAGCAATAGCACAGTAATAACCTTGCATTAAAATACTTTTGTCACTTTTTTCACTTTTGGTAGGTTATTGATTCAACAATGTCCAAACCAGTAGCATTCCAACAAACCCTATTTTTAATGTTTCCATTTTTATTATTTAATATTTACCTACCTAGCTTCCATTATGTATATTGGATTTTTCTTACCGTACCCTTGCCGTGTGTGATATGGTTCGCCCTCAATAATGAAAGAAACTTATATATATACACATGTATAAAACATTTTTTTTATATATAACCGTGGTTATATATTTGTATATAAATCCATATATGCATATATAATATTTAAATTATTTTTAATATATATTTTATATAAATGATTAATTTGATTTTTTTTCAGCATGTTTGATATATATATGAGCACATCAGCATAAAGATATATGTGAGCACATTAGATCTAGATTATGATAATTGACATCGTCATATTCATACATTATTCTCAATTTTCCATAATCAAAGCATACGTGCATGCATGTCCTATCTTAATAATTATCTCTTTATATAAATAATTCATATACACATTTAGAATAATAATAAGGATATATAACCTCACCAAAAAAGAATAAGGATATATAAGAAATTGACTTTTAATAATTAATTCATATTAATCAAATTTTATTATAAAATTATTTTTTTAACTCTCATTTCTTGAAAGATTTTGTATTAGGATTGGATAATATTTAAAATTTATGGCTTAAAATTTGTGATAAAAATAATTTAAAAAGTTGTTTGATATTGGTTATATCATAATTATAACAAGCACATAATAATAAACTGATCTTCTATTTTTTTTAAAAAAAAATTAATTATAAAAAATAACCATAAAAAATTCAAACGACAAAAATACCCATAAAAGATAAAAAAAAAATGTGATAAAAATGCCCAAAAATAGTTTCTAATGAATGTTAATACTTAGTTAGCTATATAATATTTGGATATTTTTATTACAATTTTGAATTTTTTATGGATATTTTTGTTATTTGAATTTTTCATTGATATTTTTGTCATAATTTTGAATTTTTCATGAATATTTTTGTCATTCGAATCTTTCATAGTTATTTTTGTCAGTTTTATAATCTTTCATGGTTATTTTTTATAGTTAACTCTTCTTAAAATTATTCCATCCTTTAAAAATAAACTCAAGAAGTGCTTTAATTAATTTTTTATTTTAAGAGAAAAATATTACTTATATACATACATAGCTATTTTAATTTATTATTTTAAAAATATAACTGTCGATGTAATTTTTTCTACCAATTTAAGTTTTGAAACAAGTAGTATCGTAATAACATAGTATCAGATTTTATCACTAAAAAGTCTATATCAAAACCATATATATGTTTGACGATTTTTATTTTTTAAATAACATCCAATTGATGGATTAATAATTAAGATGTGTAATAATAATTATACCATCACCTAATATTCAATGGGAAAGTATAGGTAATCAATATTTTTCAAACAAATAAATCAGTCAACAAAAAATAGAATATCTGTAATCACTGGTTCTAGAACGTTCACAATGAAAGTTATAAAACATCGGAAACTTAAAACAACTAACAATCACCTAACTTTATATTTTTTAGAAACAGAACATCTGATACCTAAAAAAATAAAACATTCAATTTAAATTATTGACTGATATTGACTAAATTTTTATTAATTATCTAAAACGAGTTTGAATTTAAAACGGATCAGTACTCCTGATCTACGAATCTATTCTAATTATTAACAAATTCCGAGAATTTTAGGGGGGATGGGAATTGTAATTATTTCTACTTCGGGAGGTATAATGATAGATCGAGAAGCTCGATTAGAACGAATTGGCGGAGAAGTTTTATGTTATATATGGTAGTCTCTCTGATATCCGAATTATAGAAAAAAATTCTATCAATTTTTGTAAAAAAATAAAAAGAGATAAACCAAATATTCAAATTATAAACAATAGTTATATAATTCCAAAGAGGAGGTGAGCTAGGGTACACAAGACCAGTTTGATTAAAACTTTAGTTAATGTGATATCAGTCTGATTCTAATAATCAATTTGATGAGTGGCTCCATGTAAATTGCATTATTGTTATATAATAATAATAATAATAATAATAATAATAATTATTATTATTAGGGTAATACTATTTGAACAAGTAATTTTGGCTAACAAAGTTCAATCAAGTGATTTATTTCTATGCTAAATAGAATATTATTTCGTGTCAAATAGTATAAAAAATTGCACATAAATAAAGTTTTATTTGACATTAAAATAGTTTTCTATTTAGCATAGAAATAACTGACTTGGTTAGATTTGGTTGGCCAAAATCACTTGTTCACACATAATTATTGTAATTATTATTAGTGAGAAATTAAACACCATATGATGAACATCATCCGGAATTCTTGGGTTCATGTCACACACATACAGCAGCATGAACATAACGAGGATAAATTAAATATTAGGTTTTGTCGAAATAATTATGTTCCTAAATGAAGAGTCCCACTCACAAATCACAATCCTCACTGAACATTATTGAACAGTTGAACCCACTAATATCTTCTGCCTTTTGCTTCTGCCTAACCGAATATTCATGAGATTATATAATACTTTTTTAGTTCCCGCTTAGTGGGTTGAATTTCTTTTATAATAATAAATTAAGAAGAAAATTTAATTAACATGTTTGTGGTTAATTTGGATTTGTTTTACTATATATAGTTTTTTAAGTTCTAATTGTTTCATTTTGAATCTCACACTATATTTCTTGGTGATTAATTTTAAAAGAATGACATAAATGATAAAATTATGTGAACATGTGAGATAGAAAAAAAAGAAAGAAATGAAATTGAACATAAAAAATTAAAAGTTAAAGATAAAGGATTGAAAAATATGTATGTATATAGCAATTTATTTGGTAGGTTTAATTATTGTTCCTTGGCCTGCAAATTAAAGTTCAACAACCAGCTTTAATTAAATTATAAATGTTATCTTATTATTTCTATTGTTGCTACTTGCTAGAACTTAAACGTACTTCTTTTACCATTCATAACCCTAATAAATTTTAATCCCTAAGCAATAAAAAAAAAAGTCATACATAATTAAATATCATATCTGATGGGTGGTGAGAACTTCAGAGTAATAATAAGTAGTTGGGAGTTGGGAAATTTAAAAAAAAAAAAAAGGGTGAGAAAAGGGAAGAGGAGCCTCCTTCATTCTCATTGAAAATTTTAGTACTACAACCTACAGAGAAAAAAAAAATGAGAGTTTTGAGTTTTTAATGCATTGCTGCCCCCAGCCTGCAAACTGCAAAGTAAGCCTATTTCTCTTTTTATTTATTGAATTAATAATGAAAGAGTTAATAATAAACTTATTTATTGGGTGGCCATCTTATGTCGGCATAAAGTCCTAAACTGAGTCCCCTTTGGAAATTGAATTATTATTTCCTAGTTAGTGTAGTAGATCAACTTATTATTAATTATCAATATGTGATAATTAATTATTACTAAATTAGATTATGTCAATAATAATAAGTTCGATAAAAATGCCATTTTGTATTATATTCACCAAGTTTAGGATTAAAAAATATTTGAAGTCCTAACTTATCTTTCAAATTATCCTTTTAATTTCTAAATGAAAAAAGTTTTAAATTTTTATATTTTTAATGTTTTTAAAAAATAATATTTATATTTAATTTTTTTTAACTTTTTTTAATATTAAGAAGTTAATTGTCAGTACTCTTTTCAAGAAAAAAAATTCAAAGAATTTGTTAGAAGTGTTTGATTGAAAAAAGAAGATTCATTTTTTTTAAATAAAAAAAAAGACAAAAAGAAAAAAAAAAGATTAGTGGTGATTGTATACTACATTATTAATTTATTTTTCTTTTGAGAATATTTTTTATTTGCCACATTATTAGTCATGAATAGTTTGGTGATTCGTAGTACTACGCATTACTTTTTCAAATATCTTTTACTTTATTCAGAAAATACACAATTCTCCTCCAAACTAACATTTTCGCAAATGAAAAATGTCAAAGCACAATAAAAGCCTTACAAAGGCTAATTAAGGCTAATTATGAAGCCAGGACGGGTACCAGAAAAAATAAAGAATTTTTTTTTTTTTTGATAATCAGCGGATTGAGAATATACATATACATAATATAAAAATAAAGAGCAATATAATAGAATTATATATTTAAATAATTAATAAAATTAAATATGTGTTAATAGCAAAATTTAGAGTTTTTATGTTTCTTCTTTTTTAACTTTTATGAAAACCCTAAATCCTTCAATTTTTATATTTTAATGGTTTCACTGTACCACAATTTAGGTACTAATGCTAACACACATTTTTATATAATTTTTTTTTTAAAAAAAAACATATACATATTTAAATTTGCGTTAGAAAAAAAACTTCTAATTTTAGTTTTTTTCTTTTATTTATTTATTTAAGTGAAAAAGCCTAAAATTATTGAAGGGTACCTAGCTAAACAGACCACCTTTGTCCGTCGTCTCTTTTAGAAATAAAGTAATTGATAATTAATGAATTAAAGAATACACATAAAAGTGGGTTGAGGCTTCCCTAAGCTGTCCCAGTTTGAACAGTAGATAAGGTGTGCCAAATTAATAATTTAATATATAGTTTGGACTTTAGACTAATTATATTAACCTCAAAACCAAACATGTCCCCAACTCATTGTTTTATATATGTATAATTTGATATTGAATGCTAACTAAACCTCTCCACCTTATTTGCAAACCATTCAATGATAACATATGTTATCCATGAGGCTTTATGACCAGAACACATTATTATTCTTTATCATGTCTTTAATATATTTTACTATTAATTTCAATATTTTAAAGACGTATATATAGTAATAACAAATGAAATGAAACAGATAAAATACAAAAGGGGGGGGGGGGGGGGTGATAGCACCACCCAATG
>JASCZI010212044.1:17940-28170 GCA_036250425.1 Stylosanthes scabra
AAATATCAAAATTACCTATTAAAAATTCGAGTGCGGATAAAATTATCTATGAATGAAAAAAAATGATTTTTTATTCATGAAAAATGTGTTTTATTTGTCAAAATTATCCAAATAACAATAATTGAGAGTGTCAAACTGTCATTAAATATTAGTCATTGAGCTGTAGTTCAAAGGAAGATTCTAGCATGACGATACCATTTTGGTCACACATGAGTTAGGCTTATTATTAGGTGACAAGTGAAAAGTGAGTTATTTTGAATTTATGATAGACACATATTCCCATGCTCAATAATACCACGTGTCAATGACTCATTAGATCAGAAAAATATGAAAGATAGCTATAATGTCCTATTAGATTTTTCGATAGTTCAAATGACATTTATTCTCTTCTCCTATTAAAAATTTTGAGTTTGCGTCTTTTCCTCTACATATTTTTTATTAAAAAAATTGTCATTAAATATTAATATTTGAATGATTTTAACAAATGAAACTCGGCTTTCATTCTCGAATAATTTTGATATATTTTTCTTTTATAGATTCTTTCTTTTCCTTTCAAGGATTATCCAAGTCATCTCAAACACTTTTTAGATTCGCACTTTCGAGCACACTACTGAATATAAGAATGAAGGATGAACCATTTCAAATTTAGAGCAGTGATATTACTATACATATATATGAGGGAGAATTTGGATGATGTAACTATGACGTCATATAATGTAGGTGCAATTTTTTACATTGATTTGAATTATTGGAGAACCAATTTTAGTGATGAAATTCCCCAATTCCCAGCCCCAGCAAATGGAATCCTTCTACTTATGATGCTTGATACTATGGGCAAACAGTAGTTGACAAAATTGGAATAGGAGAAAGGAATTAGAATAAGGTGGAATTTTTATTTAATTTATTTTTAATGGTTTATAAAGTAGGGCATAGAAAATGTGGTAAGCACGTATTGGGCCAACCATTTGTTTTTGGAGCTGGAATTTGGAGAGTGGAACTCTTTATCAAGATTTTATATGATGTTAGTATTTAGTGCCCTACCACATGAAAGCTATAATCAATTAGAATTAGAATATCAAATCTTAAAAAGTAGGGAGATCATATAAAACCCACACAATAGGAATCTATAATTAATAGTTTATAATTTATGTTCTCATAGGTGGCATGCACATCTTGATAATGAGATTGAGAAGATTTTAGTTTATAAAGTTTTGTAAGATGGGATTATTGATGTAAAGTTAAGTTACATGCAATATCATTATAGAACCAAAACAAGGCCCGTTCTTGATCAAAATGAAAATGAAGTCCATAGAATAATTAAGAAAAGATGAGGTCTTAAAACAAGGAATGTCATCATTGAGGTTTCTTAAGCTGAGCACAAAGGAACCCCACTTTGAGACATCAATGGTTTCAAATTTTATGTCAACCGAGATAACTATAATAATGATTGACACATAATCCCGTGGGATGTTTGGTCCGGAAAACTTGTTGGGTGTAATATAATGGAAGCTCTGATAATTCTAATATATGTGGTCATGCTGGAATTTTGGGACACCAAAAAGGTTCAAAAGAAACATCAATTTGATAAATACTGAATCATATGATTGCTATTAATGCTTGTTTTATAGCATCAAAGACAACATGTCTGTGGTCCTCATTGGAGTGGCTGATAGCAATATGCTAAGAGTGACTTATGGGTATGGCCTCTCTAGGATTTTTTGGGCTGGGGTTTAAAAAATTATTTTCATCAACAATAACATTTTTCCGACAAACTTACACACATGGTTTCAAGTTTCAACTTTTTTTTTTGTTATTTTTCAAGTTTCAAACTTTAATGCCACAAGTTGGGTTTCTTCATGCTGAGTTTTTTAATTTTATTTACCCTTTTTTTCATGGTCACCGTGCTTACTTATTCTTTTTTGGACAAAGCTACGCTCTATTTTTTATCAATGACAAAGCCATGCTTACTTATTCAGTTTTTTTTGTTCGGACGTATTTTGGGTCGGATAGACCCGACCCAAACCAAAGTTGACTTATTCAGTTAGAACCCCAATCGGATGTCCAAAAATAAACTGGGCAAGTTAAGGAAATCTGGGACCATACATCATACAAACGTCAGGCCGAAAACTAAATAAAGAGAAAAAAATTAAGCCAAGCCCATTTGTAGCCCAATGGCAACCACCTGATATGACAATCTGTCCAACACACATATTTTTTTTGGTCCGTCCAACACACATATTTAAGTAAAAAGAAACCCAACATATTTTTTAGCCCAGTCCAAAAAAAATACTGGCTCCAATAATAAAAAATCATGGGAGCTATTTTTTTTTCCATTGTATCTACAACGTAAGCCAATGACTAATTTATCGCGAATCCGAGTTCCATCTGAACTTCATTGAAAGGCCTGCACTTCATTGAAAGGTCTGCCACTATGTGCATATCTAAAGCAGGGATTCAAATCCCTAAAACTTGCTTATGGGGGATGAGTAAAACTCGACCACTTGATCAATCCAAATTTGTTTATATCATACAGGTAATTTTGTCCCTCCAAAAGTACACTGGAGGTAATAAGTTCAATATGGCTTTTTTTTTTGTCATTAAAATGGCTTCTCGATCGTCTACCAAGGTTTACATGGAATAATATTAAGAAAAAAAATATTAAGAAACAAAAACAGCAACTAACTCCATCCAATAAAAAGCTATTGGATCCAAGCACAAAGAAAAAGCTATTGGACCACTACTAAAGAAATCCACTCACTAATTTTTTACTACTCTTTTACCCTGTTCTTACTTCTTTGTTCTTTCTCATTCTTACTCCCAACACAACTTCACCCATCACCAGATACCCACCACCACCCGTTCACACTAAAAATAAAACCTAAATTCTAAAGCTTAAATGCTGAACCCTAAACTTACATCTTAGCCATAAATTCTAAAATGTAAATCTTCCAAAAAGAAAAAGATAAAGGGTTAAAAAACTGTTCACTTTTAGTTTTTATTACTTTTAGTTTCAAATGTTTTATCCAATGTACATTTTTCTTATGCACAAACTCTTAAATGAAACTCAAATTCGCAGTAACGCAATAGAGGATAGCATGAGACACCAAAAAAATGTACATTTTTCTTTCCAGGTTGAACGCTTTTTAAATTAGTTGGCTGAATTAATATTAGTTTCTAGACATTTTAAAAACCTAATTGTGAGAACGGTATTTGCCAGGTATACGAGTATGACAACATTCGGCCAATAATAAGTTCTTTCAAAACTACCTCCAAAACGAACACTGGCCCATTATTGGCTGATTTTTATAATTCACTCAAATTTATCCCTGTGTGAAACATGATTTGTATACAATTTCCCCCTCCCCCTTCTTTTTCTTTAAGGACAAATCGCCTTGCTATGTAAATTATGTATTACAGAGCACATGATGCTGCTAGCTTTTCAATCCATGGGTACTTCCAAATGGTCTAGTACTAACCTATGATATTGTTGGGCACCTGGACGTGTTTAGACTTTAGAGTCGTGTGTTCCAGCTACAGCCTACATTGGTTTAGAAAACTAGTAACCAAACAAAATACGCTATGCTGGCTAATTATGCTGTTGCATATCTTTGCCAAATGCGAACTTTGAATTATGTCACAACTCACAAAGCAGTAACTTTTCTCCCACATAATCAGTTTCATAAGCGATTTAAATGCTTAAAGCTTTAAACAGAAGAAAGCAACTCAATAAACATTCTAAGCTGCAACAAACATAGAAATAGAATGGAGTGAAAAACTACAATAATACTGGCACCTACACAAAGGTCGTGAAAAACCTAAAAACATAAATTACCAAGATTATACCTGAATAAATTATCAAGGTTACAGCAGAATCAAGCTACAAGATTCAATAAATATTACTGGTAGTATTCCCATTTGCAGTTAGAACTATGTTTGATGAGATTCGACAAAGTTCATGGTTACCCAATTTGAGTGCCTTACACTCCATTCCATTTTATGTTTTGATTTTTCTAGGAACCTTTTGGCACCAGTTGCATCTACATACATTGATTTATAAAGATACCACAACTTATCTAATATAAAATGGAGAAAGTATTTGTCTACCGAAGTATCACATGAAGGCTGGTTTTCACTCATGAACATATACGTGGGCACTGTCTACTTGTCCAGAGTTGAGTAGAAATGATTTGAAAATACTGCTGGAAATAACTACCATGTTGTACTATGTATACAAAGGAACTTTCCGTGACATAGTTTAGGAAGGTATGGCTAATAATTTTGACAATTTGCTTTGTCTCACAAAAAAAGTACAAATGCACAAACACTAACAGACTACATTGTTTTTAGAGTTACTATCAAGGTGCAAGATGAGACTAAGAACAGAAACATAAAGGAGAGAATGATTGCAAATGTTCTAACCGAGCGGATGCTGAAACTCTGAACAAAATAGAAGGAAATTACTTTCTCACTATGCTTACTAGTTACTATCAAATAATGTGATGCATTAAACAAATGATTATACAATTGCACTCCAATAGTAAATGTATTTGAACAATGCATTGGAATTACTCAATTGCCACATGCAGATCAGTTATACAAGCTAGTAATAAGTACTCTACAAAATAAGCACAGATTAAACCAAATGCAGCATTGCTAATAAGAAATTACAAACAACTGAATTGTAGTATTGTACTCACTGGGAATTGTTTGATTACTTCTTCTTCTTGCCAGCAATAGCAACCTTCTTACCCTTCAAGGTCCTGCAATTGTTCTTTGTGCGCTGTCCTCGGCAAGGAAGCCCCTGAATATGCCTTATTCCTCTGTAGCACTGAATCTCCTTCAATCTCCTTATATTCAGCGCATTAAACCTCCTCTGATAAAATCAATTAACACATAAATAAACAAAACCTAACTTCTTGATCAATCGAATTGCTTAAACGGAAGATTACTAACCAAATCGCCTTCAATGACGTATTTGGAGACTTCATCCCTAAGAATGATGAGTTCCTCCTCGCTGAGCTCCTTAGTGACCTTGTTATCCATGCTTATATCGCACAGAATCTGGCGAGCTCTGGTCCTTCCGATTCCATGGATGTACTGTAGCGAGAACTCGATTCTCTTGTTGTTCGGAATCTCAACTCCTCCAACACGAGCGCACTCTATGCTTAACCCTCTCACCTGAACACGCAAATTCAAAATTAAACGAAGAAATTTCGGAATTGGTAGGTAGTGTTAGTTTGATGTTACCTTGGGAGGGTTGAGAACGGGGAAGTTGACGGTTCTCGAAAGAGGTTTAGCGTTTGAGATTAGGGCGAGGGAGGGAGCTACGGGCATTGCTAGCGTTTGTGCCATGCTTCTTCCGTTCTTCTTTCTCTGCTGCTACTAACTCCAACCATCTTCATCTTCATATTCTTAGCTTTATCCCTATCCAGTTTTTTTTTTTTTTTCAGTTCGGTTTTACTGTTTTAGGATGCTTCTTCTGGATCTGGGCTCGTTCACATGTCAGCCCAATTTAATTTTCACTTAGGGCTTATTGGGCCTACACAAGTTATGCTCTTTTGGGTCATGCATAAGTTATGTTATCACTTCTTCATTATTGTGGTTCTTGGGCTACATCTCTATGTCTTGATCAAATAAGTATGTTAGGCTAGCTACTTCTGTTTGGTATCGGTCGGGCTTATCGAGGCCCAAGCGATGACCGAAAACACAAAAGTAAAATTTATATTAATTCCCGGACCAAAAAAAAAATTATATTAATTTTATACAAAAAAATTATATTAATTTACCTGACCAAAAAAACTTATATTAATTTATGTCATTGTTTTTGGTGTCTAATTATTTAATAAGACATTATACCTTTTGAAATATTTTATAACTAAAATAGGATATTTTAACCTTAGAGGCTAAATTAAAAAAATATTACAAACTAAAATACTACTTTATATAATTACATGGTTAGTTCACTCATTTATTTAAATAATTATCAAATTTTGTATTGTGTATACAATAATCTATTTTAGGTAAACACTTAAATAGAACTAATGATCTACAACAGAGTAGTTCTTGTCATGTTCAGAAGTAGGATACTGTGAAAAAATAATTTAAGGGTTGCACACAATAAATTTGGGAGCAGGCCAATTTCAGCTTTGCTTTCTCTATAATCTGAAAAACAATGGATAATAGAGAGAGACAGAAGATTATGAAAATAATTTTGAAAGGAAAAAAGACAGCAAAACAAACGGTCCTGCCATTTGCTGCTCTGTGCTTGACTCTAAGATTAAAGGTGTATTTTTTCGTTAGCATATTTTTCAAGAAGAAATGGCGTGGAGAGAAAAAGATGGTTTGATGAATAACGTAACTATATATGTCTAATTAACTTTCGTTGTTTTCAAACGTTTTGCCTCTCTTACTTGTTGACTTAGATTTAAGGATGCCTACCTTGATGTTATAATATAATAATTACTATTTAAAAGTAGAAAATTCAACTAAATACTACTCCATATATATAAACCCACCCACAGAAATCTAAAACATATGTCTGATAGTTGTTCTCCGTGAAATTTCTCTCTAATTAGTCTACAAAAATAATAATAGATAGATAGATATTATTAGTCAATAAGAATAGGAACCATGCATGCATCTTCCGGCCATATATGTGGTTAAATTTTAAATCAAATTATTTATGATTGCAACTGTGAACAGAATGATCAAGTTATGCGCATTCAAATACGAACCCCGGTATACAAATCTTATCATATTCTTTTCATAATCTTGATGATATCAACAACCCTAACTTAAACTTCTGGTACATATTGATCGTCCTTAAGGATGTTGATGTGATTAGATATGCAAATTATTTATAATAATATCTAACTAACAAGTGATTATTCTATACAAGCTAACAAGCAACTAGTTGAACTAAAAAATAAAATTAATTGTTGGCTTTATATTCTATTTTTTTTTAATAATGAATCTAGCCACTTGCTACAAGGAATCACCGTATATAGTTTATTGTTTTTTGGTACTCTGTGGGGTAGTGATGAAATAATAACAAATCAGAGTCAATTAATTAAACTGGCTTTCAACAGAAAAGGACAAAACATGGCTTGAATGATTGACTTTCTCCTCCCAATGACCTTGGAGATCATTCTAATTTGTATGAAATATTGAAATTTATATTTGCCTGTATATGTTTTAAATATTATGATTGTGTAGCTGGCACGCAAGACCAATTTCCAAACGCTAATCAAAATTTGTAGAGAGAAATGGGAAATTTCCCCGGTATATACTATACGTAATATAATTACGTAATTAAGTTATTTGTCAGCTAAAATAATGTTAAAAGTTTGAATAGTATTTTATATATACTCTTAAACAAAGTTTAGATCTCCAGCAAATTACTCCTTATTTTGCTGCAAGAATGGAAGATACCGTATGACGAAAAATATCGGAATGAATTTGGTTCTAGCTAATTGCAGTCTAAAAACTAATTCAGAAAATAAAAAATTGTCTAGTATCTATAAATAAGATAGGCCTTATCTTTAAAAATATATATGAGACTTGTAAAATAATTATTTACATCTAAAAATGATTGTATAAATAGTTTAATTGCAAGAGAATAATTATAGAAAAAATTTCAAGTTCATCAGTATAAAGGTATAGTAACAGTTGATTTTAATTAAAAAAATATAAAATATATAAATCAATATCAATAATTATAAATTATAGGTTATTAGTATACCGATATACCTAAAACTTTTACATAATTATATATGTGAATAATTAAATAGAAATGAAACATTTCCATAATTATATATCTGTGAATAATTAAATAGAATACTTTCCGATATCATGTATAGTTAAATAATTGAATAAAATATATATGTTACATCTCTTAAAAATAAAATCTCTAAAATGTTTATAATATGAAAACTATCTAATCCAATAATTAAACTAACTGGTAGGTGAATTCGGCTCAGTCAATTTTAATATTTCCCTTTGAAAAAATGTACAAATATAATATACCTGTCCAAGAAGCGCCAAACAAAAGTATCATTTTCATGCCAGAAAGAAAAAAGAAAAAGAAAGTTCATGTATACATTTAGTTTAATCAATATCAATGTTAATTAATAATTGCGGACAGGAATAACCAAGCAAGATGATTGGATTTGGCATCACTGAATCTTTTTTACCTTTTTCTCAAAGCAAGCTAAGGAGGTCAACACAACTCAATATATGAGAAATTTTCATATATTCACCAACAAATTTGATTTAGCATAATCAACAAATATGATTAGTAATATATTTTCATATGATAAATCTAAAAATATAAATATAAATATAATATAAGTATAATATTTGAAAATTATATATATAAAATATAATAAATATAAGTGTAAAAAATAAAATACAAATTATTTAATGAAAAAAATATTATTTGTTATAAATAAGTGGGGCGATTAAGCCACCGGTTACTATGCATTGCATAGTAATCCAATAAATCATGGCCGTCCATTCCTAATTAAGTTACTATGTTGCATAGTAAATGAATCATAATCGTTCATTCCTTTTCATGTAATAATAAATCTATTACTATAAATAGGGCTATGATTTCATAAGTTTTTCATATTCAGAAATCAATAAGAATTTCATATTCTTTCTCTCTATAGTTCTCTCTCTTGCTTTTCTATTGTTCTCTCTATTATAGCTTTAATTCTATAACACGTTATCAGCACGAGACTCTAATCAATTCACTTCGAAGCACGAAGCTCTAATCAAGTTTCTTTGAAGTAAGGTACTAATCTTTTACCGTGTCTAACCTTCCTCGTCTCGAATTTGTACCCCTAAATATATCTGGTAATAATTTTCTATCATGGATACTTGATGTTGAAATCCATCTAAATTCAATGGGTCTTGGAGAGACCATTGAGGCCAATAATGACGCATCCCTGAAGGATCGCGCTAAAGCCATGATATTCATTCGTCGTCATCTTGACGAACCTCTGAAAAATGAATATCTGACGTTAAAAGATCCTGAAGATCTGTGGCAGAACCTTCATGATAAGTATAATCACTAGAAGACGGTTATACTTCCTCGTGCCCGTTATGAGTGGACGCATCTGCGTCTACAAGATTTTAAAACCATCAGTGATTATAACTCGACTATGTTTAGAATTACCTCACAGCTGAAATTGTGTGGTGAAATGATCACTGATTATGATATGCTGGAAAAGACCTTCACTACCTTTCATGCCTCGAACGTGCTCCTGCATCAGCAGTATTGAGAGAGGGAATTTTATAAATATTCTGAATTAATTTCATGCCTTCTTGTTGCTGAGCAGAATAATGAACTGCTCATGAAAAATCATGAAGCTCGCTCTGCAGGCGCTGCCCCACTCCCTGAAGTGAATGTGGCAAATCATGACCCCAGAAGGGATAAAAGACAAGAAATTAATAAAAGAAAATTTTATGGAATGAGAAGGAATAATAAGAAAAGATCTCACCTGAAGTGGGAAAGGAATAATAGGCATAATAAGAAAACGGAGAATAAATGTTTTCATTGTGGTGGTGTTGGCCATTGGTCTCGTACTTGTCGTACACCAAGGCACTTGGTTGATCTCTACCAAGCATCTTTAAAGAAAGATGATAAAGAGAAAGAAACCAATTTTGTTTCAAATAGTGATACTGAATATCACCACAGCCACTATGATGTCTCCGATTTCTTCGAGGATGATGAAGGAAATTGTAAAATTCGGAAAAAATATTATATAGATTAATTATATGATTAATTATTTAGTTAGAATAGTCAAAGAAAGCTCGTAAGGGGTTAATAGTAAAGGCTTTGGAATTTTAAGAATTAACGATGAAATTTGGATTCAGTGAATTTTTCCGAGCGAGAAAAGACAGCTGATTTCGAAAAGTCGCATAAAAATGCGTACCGTTAATTTAATTAGCAATACCGACTTAAGTTTGTCAAGTATAGTGTATGAAGAAAATAAGAATATAGAAGTGATCACAAAATTATTTGGAATGAAAATCGGAACACCTATCTTTAAAATTTTGGCCCAAAGTTGGACCAATGAGTGAAAGTACAAAATACCCCCTTACTTTATGAGCCAAAACAGATGGCTCCGTTTGTTTATTTATTTCTTTTCTTCATTCATTCTTCATTTTGAAGAAGAACGTAGCATTGAGAGAGAGTAAGAGAACTCACCAAAACAATATACACAT
>JASCZI010212045.1:22108-34479 GCA_036250425.1 Stylosanthes scabra
GAATTCTTCTTACTCCAACTCAGGAGCATCCTTACAAAATCGCCATCATAAGATCATCCTCAGTATATCTGCACTCATAGCTATTGGTGCAGCTATTTTCATTGCAGTTGGTGTGGTGGTTGTTACTGTCCTAAACATCCATGTGAGGTCCTCAGCTTCACATTCCCCTGCTCCATTCGCTTCGTCCGGTGGTGGCGAAGACTATAGTGGCTCGCCCGCGAAGGATCCTAGCTATGGCAAGCTAGTCATGTTTTCTGGTGATGCTGAGTTTGCTGATGGTGCTAACAATCTCCTCAACAAGGACAGCGAAATCGGCCGTGGCGGATTCGGAGTTGTTTACTGCACTGTCCTTCGCGACGGCCGGTCTGTTGCAATCAAGAAGCTAACAATCTCTGGTTTGATAAAGTCACAGGAAGATTTTGAGAAGGAAGTTAAGATTCTAGGTGAGATCAAGCACCAGAATCTTGTAGCACTAGAAGGTTATTATTGGACTTCATCATTGCAGCTTCTTATTTATGAGTATTTGTCCAGAGGGAGTTTGCATAAGCTTCTACATGATGAAAATAGCAAGAAAGTTGTGCTTTCTTGGCAGCAAAGGTTCAAGATTATTCTTGGCATGGCAAGAGGTTTGGCCTATTTGCACAAAACAAACATAATCCACTACAATCTGAAGTCAAACAATGTCCTAATAGATTGTTCTTATGAGCCTAGAATTGGAGACTTTGGCCTTGTGAGGCTATTGCCAAAGCTAGACCATTATGTTTTGAGCAGCAAGATCCAGAGTGCACTTGGATACATGGCCCCGGAATTCGCGTGCCGGACGGTTAGGATCACGGAGAAGTGCGACGTGTACGGCTTCGGAGTCCTTGTTCTTGAGGTGGTGACAGGGAGGAAGCCTGTGGAGTACATGGAGGATGATGTGGTTGTGCTTTGTGACATGGTGAGGGGTGCTTTGGAAGGAGACAAGTTAGAGGAGTGTGTTGATGAGAGGCTTTTTGGTAATTTTTCTGCAGAGGAAGCAGTTCCTGTGTTGAAATTAGGGTTGGTTTGTGCATCACAAGTTCCATCAAATCGTCCAGATATGGATGAGGTTGTCAACATTCTAGAGATGATCCAATGCCCTTCAGAAGGACAAGAGGAAATACAAATAAGTTCTTGAGAAGAAGTGTTATCTGTATTCATTCTTTCTCGCACACTGAGCCGATTCATTTTCTTTTACTATTGAGTGAGTCAGCTCAGTGTGCGAAAAAGAAGAATGAGTACAGAAAACAGAAAACGTTTATCGTTTTAAGTCAGAGATTTGGAAACAACATATAGTATTTTGAATTCCTGATGAAGAACAATCAAGTTAAAGAATATTCATATTTTATAGCATGATTGTTCTGTTTAAACAAAGCATTGTAGTGAGTTGCTCTATGAGTGCATGAATCAGTTAGAAATATTTGAAACCAAACAAGCTATGAGTTAATTCCTTTGCCAAATGCCAACCTTTTTGGTTTGTTCTTTCAACTGTTGTTCTCAGATTATGCAAGTTTAACTAAGTTTTACCGTAGATTTTTTTTTTAAAAATATAGATAATCAATAATTTCCAAACCAACAAATCGGTCAACAAAAAATAAAACATTCATAACTACTGTTTATAGAACGTCCATAATAAGAGCTATAAAACATCCGAACCTAAAGAAATAAAACATCCAATTTAAATTGTTGATTGATATTGGTTAAATTTTTATTGATTATATAGAACTGTTGTTTATTTTTATGTTATATTATGTTGATAGTACATTGGTGTCACTATCATAATCTTTGCCTTAGAAAGCTCACTTGCACTTTTATGATTTCTGTTAATGGTGGGGAAAAAAAAAGTTTTTGATGTTGGTAGGAACTAGCTAGGAACCACATCATAGTGTAATTAATGCACACTATAACTACCATGCCATCATTCTAATACAGCAAAGATAATGGACAAATTAAATAGCTTTTGGTTTCCCTTTCTATATAAAACTAAGTTCTTTGAGATCCAAATGGAATGTGGCGAACAAAGCATATGACTACAAGGCATAGTAATAAGATCCAAATATGAAAGAGGAAAATCACTCCCTTACTTTTTTAACACTATGAAGGAATTAAGAAAGTTCAGACTATTATATTTACTTATCACTTATCACTTTTTTAACACTATTATATTTACTTATCACTTATTATATTTACTAATATTTTGTGTTAAAAATTGAAATTGAAATTGAAATTTTATTTGAAAGAATATGTGTAACTAACTATTAGAATTAAGATTAGGTGAGTTAACTCGACCCCAAAAATTAGGTCATTGAGTGAGGGATGTCTCACACTTATAAATACTCAAGAGTCCATATTTTTCGTAGATATGAGATTTGTAATATGTATACCCCTTCACGTTTAAAGATGATCGTCTAGAGCGTTAACTGGTGTTCTAAAAATCGGACCGACCTGTTCGACCGGAAAAATGGAATTGGTCCTTGTCCAATCCGATTCATGGTAAAACCGCTGGCAGAAGGCCGATTAAAAAGCCGGTCAAACCAGTCAAAAACGGATGAGCCGATAAAATCAGATCAATTTTTTGGCTATTTTTAGTAAAAATTAATAATTTTATATTTTAATAATTTTATAATAATTTTAAATTATTTTATTATATATTTAAGTAAATCGGTTCGATCACAGTTCGACTACGGTCGAACCTTTAAACTCTTGAACCAGTCACTCCACCGATTCTCTTAACCTTGGCGTTAACATAATTAGCGGGTTACACAATAATGGGATAAGATAGGCTTAGATACCATCTTAGAATTGAAATTAAGTAGGACTAATTCAACCCGAAAAACTAGCTCAATAAGGAATGCCTCGCACTTATAAATACTTAAGAGTCGATATCCTTAGTAGATATAGAAAATTTTCTATTATAAAATAAATAAAAACATTATTTCCGTTAAAAAATTAATAAAACATTAAATACGGGAATCCGCTTTTTTTTATTGGGGTTGGTCACAGTTTGCCTAGTGATGCGGCGAACCGTGACCATGGGTGCAGTTCGCCTAATGTCTCGGCGAACTGCGCCCAGTTCGGGCTGATATAAATAGCCCATCCCCCGATCATTTTCATTTTTCACACTCTCTCATTCCTCTTCTCCCTCTCCCTCCAAGGTAAATTTCTATCCTCTCTCTCTCTTTTTTTACTTTATTTATTTATTTGTTATGTTTAGTTAGAAATTTATTTATTTATTTATTTATTTATTTAGAAATTTAGTTAGGAATTTACTTATAGGTTAATTATGTAGATAGGTATTTGTTTAATAATTTATTTATGTAGTTAATTATTTATTTATGTCTTAGTTAATTGATGATAGGGTACATAGAACTTAGTTATTTTTTATTTAGTTATCTATTTTTGTGTTAGTTAATCAATGTTAGGATAGTTAGAATTTAGTTATTTATTTATTAATATGTTAGTTAACTAATGTTAGAGTACTTAGAATTGAGTTATGTATTTATGTATTTAGTTATTTATTTATTTATTTATATATGTTAGTTAAATAATGATAAGGTACGCAGAATTTGCTAAGTTGTTTATTTAGTTATGTATTTAATTAAATGCTACGTAATTAAAGTTATTTATTTATCCAGTGATTTATGTATCTATTTATTTATTTGTATGTTAGTTAATTAATGTTAGGGTATTTAGAATGAAGCTATTTATTTTTTCATGTAGTTATTTATTTGTTTTATTTAGTTATGTGTGAGTTAAATAATGTGAGGGTTTTCAGAATATAGATATTCATTTGTTTAGGTGGATATTATTCTGATCTTACTATTATTGGTGTAGTTAGTGTACACAAATGGATCAGAACCTACTCAGAGGCTACGAGGACAGCTTGTACAGACTAGACGCAAAGTTTCATATTGCGGGGAGGCTTGGGACACTGATACGTAATGTGAATTATGCAGTTGATTGTGGGTTAATCGTATTTTTAGGCGGTGCAATGTCTGACGGTATTTGTATATATTTCAGCCTGACAGGGTTTTGTGCACTCGGCGGAATACCCTGCAGCGGCCCCATGAGTTTGCCAAGGCTTCGAGCATGTGGCGTACATGCTTGAATGGAATCATGATTGGGCGTTAGCATCCGCATTAGTGGAGCGATGGCGGCCGGAGTCCATACCTTTCACCTGCCTTGTGGGGAGATGACGATCACCCTAGAGGACGTGGCCTATCAGCTTGGGCTTACCACGGAAGGGGAGCCCGTGAGCGGTTGCATGACTGCGTGGGAGACCTTTTATGAGGGACGGACGATGGAGGATCTCTGCCAGCAGTTGCTAGGTGCCGTCCCAGGGGAGAACGACAGGCAGGCTACGGAAAAGTGGGTGGTGAACATGACATGGTTCAGAAAGAGGGTCTGTCAGGGTGTGGGTGAGGATGCCACGGAGGAGCGACTCATGCAGTACACCCGCGGCTATATCATGCAAATCATAGATGGGATGTTGTTCCCAGACGCCTCAGATTCTCGAGTTCACATGAGGTGGCTACCACTGTTGGAGGATCTTGACCGCTGTGGCCAGTTGTCATGGGGCTCGGCTGTGCTGGCCTTCTTATACCAGCAAATGTGTCGGGCAACATAGTGGGGGCAGCGGAACTTGGGAGGATGCATGACTCTTCTGCTCTCATGGGCCTACCATCACATTTCGGCATGTCGCCCTGACGGATTTGAGCAGCGACATTTTCCCTTGGCCGAGAGGTAAAAATAAAAAAGTTTATTATTTTAATGTGTCGATTGTTAGCATGTTAGTATGTATGTTAAATAAACAAATTGACCAACCTCAAACTCAGCCGTCGGATCATCATCAGGGCCCCCCTGACCCAAGCAGACATCCGAGTTCATCGCATCAAGATTCAGTGTGGAAAAGTGATCTGGATATTCGTACGGTTGAGAAATAGCGGGTTGTGCCAACGACACCTGTGAAATTCTGAACGAGTTTAACTCTTCCTCCACTTCGTCTCCTCCATCATCTTGATCGGGGTCAAGATGGAAGGGTTCAGTCATCGGATCTCCAGCCACGGATCCCTCATGGCTTTCAAACTCCTCAGGCAACATGCTCTGTAGCGGTTCGCTATCGACCCCGTAATTAAACCCCTCGTTGCTGCCACTGGGTGAGTGTTCAAATTAAACATCATTCTTCTGATATTTCTGCTCGCAGGTCCGGCTGATTGTGTGTCATCACCCGCATTAGCGGAGCCCCCTCACAACGATCAACTAGACAAACAAATAGCTCAAGTAATAGAATCGTTGAAAAATGCTTGTGCCAACCGCGAATTAATTTGACGTCATCATCGTCACGTAATCGATATCTGTGGCAAACAACAAACATCATGGTTATTTAACCACTGAACTAATAGATTATTTACCGCATCCATCATAATTAAGTTGACAGAGTTTTTCTTAGCCATAGATTATTATCTCTTGAACTGAAAATTGCTATCAGCTTCCATGGGATATCTATAGTAGATTTTCGTCACACGTTTTGTGTCTTGCACCCCAATAGCTTGGGCAACAAAATTCTTCAGCGCCGCTAAAGATCTCACATCTCGTGGCATTTGTATGAACACCGGCTGGTTAGAACAGAACACAACTGACGCATTATGATCTGCCGTAATCTCGCCATCATAATGAATAGATAATAATAGAGGCTCATACATTCTAACCACTATAGAATATAAATCTAATAACTAAATAGAGTAAAAAAAAAAAAGGGGACAAAGTAAAAACAAAGGAAAGCTTAAAGGAAAGGAAAGAGAGATGAAAAAGTAGTATGAATGTGTTGTGGTTACTGAGCTTCGTGTGCTCTATTTATAGGTGCAATTTGGTCACAGTTTGACTAGACATTGGGCGAACTGTGACCACTCTGACACGTCGTACTCTGCTGCATGAAAAAGTGGTCGCAGTTCGTCTGGTGTCTAGGCGAACTGTGCCCATAGTTACAGTTCGCCGCATTGGCGAACTGCGACCACCTGCACCAAAAATAAGTTGGACAGTGATAAATATTATCTTCTAACTTTTTTTTTGGAAATAATGTTTTTATTTATTTTATAATAGAAAATTTCCGAGTAGATATCAATATATATCAACAAAATGTTTATCTAGATTGTACCCCAAAACCTAGCACCATTCCTTACAAATAATTGACTATATATTCATGGGAAAATATTTTTATATAATGTTAAAGCAGTTTAATTAAAAATACGAAATTATTTAATTATTTTTAATTATTATCCTCGCATAAAAATATTTGAATGTAAATATTCATCGTAATCATGAAATGCTTATAGATAGATAGTACGTACATCATAAATAATTTTTTAAAAAAATTAAACTTATCCTTTTAAAAGCTTAAAGTTGTTATACTTTTAAATAAAAAAACAATTAATTTTGTATCTAATATTTTCGTAGTAAAATGGACTACTTAATTGCTATAAAAATATAATAATTTACTTGCCTTGATTGCCCTGTCAGTTTGTGCTAGTAATACAACGTAATAATTAACGCTTGGTTGTGAAGTTAATATACATACTGTCTCAAATCTCAACCTAAGAATTAAAAAAAAAAAAAAAAATAGTATCAAAGACAATACTATATGGTTCTTCTTGGACATCATAAAAGCACATCAAGAAGAGTCATCCTTAAAAGTAGTACCAACTATAATGTGAACTACTTATGATAGATTTTTCATATTGCTGTCTAATTGAAAAAGAGGGGAACGCGTTATTGTTACTACATCACACATAGGATATAATGTTGGGAGCACCTTATTATATTGTTTTACGTTCACGCTACCCTATACTAATTAAAGATCATCATGTGTACATGTAAAAGACATAATAATTAAAAATATGTACAACATCATTATTCAGAATTAATCTACACGTAACAAATTAACTTATGTTTTAAAAACATGACAGCAACAAAAAAATGTTATAAAAACTAAACTTTAATTTGTTGTCAAATTTCTCCAATACATATTTTTTGACATATATGTAATTAATGCTACTTTTTAATAAGGTTTTGATATTATTGTTATTATTTTGAAATATGTGAATAAGTACAAATTATTTATAGATTTGAATCTTAAAATTATCACCTTAAGGAGGACATTATTATTTTGGATAATTCTTTGAAAAATTTAAAATAAACATACACTTACATATTTGTTATATTTTAGATAATGTATATAGGAGGGATATCTCTCATTTAATTAATGTGTAAAACTTTTTGGTGATAGGGCGTAAAGACATTATTGGTTAGAAGAACAAAGCAATTCAATAATAATTAATATGAAGTTGGTCTCCCACCTCTGAGGTTCACTTTAATTTGTGGAGACACAATGATACTGAGGCCATAGCTTCACTAAGCATGGAATGGAAAACCATACATAAAAAATTGAACAAAAGCCACTCTTTGGAGAAGAGTGCCCTACATATATCATTCATGCAACATCATTATATATATGCTTTTATTTAATTAGCTTATCCCATGTGTATGTGTGTGATAAAGGAGAGCCAGATAGAGAATATGATATAGTGCAAAATAATCTTTCAATCGATGAAATATGAATATTTATATATTTAATTTGATGAGAACATTCCATAACAATTAATTTGCATCGGAATATGTAAGAAAGTATAGTTGATGATATTTCCATAAATATATGTTATGGCGTTGGATAAATTTCATGCTAGTAGTTCATTTTAAATTTAAGAGTAACGCTAAATAACTAATTTTATTCTGTTAATATTAGCTAACTTTTTTTTAAAATTATTTTATATATTTATGTTAAATTTTAGACCTTAAATTATAAATTCTTAATACTAAATTATAATATTAAACCTTAAAGTTGATTAATGTTAACTTCTTAAAACATGATTTCTTATATTTTTCATGTAAATAAGTTACATAATCTTAAAATATGTAACTGACCATTTTATTTTCGAAATTCAATGAATTTAAGGGGCAACCAAAATTAGGGCTTGTTGGTTAGTTTTTTAAAAAAGATCTTTTTGTAAAAGTAAAAATAATTTTGTGTTTGGGTATCTCATGTAATAATATCTTTTTATTTGTTAATTGTATTTGGGTACAATAATATAAAAGATCTTTTTTGTTTATTTATTATGTTAAAACATTTTTTTTAGAGAAAAAAAATCTTTCAAAAAAATATAAAAAATATCTTCTGAAAAAAGATATTTTTTTTATTCTACTAGTGCTTTTACTTTTGCTATTAGAAATTACTCAAACACATTAAAAAATACAAAAAGATATATTTTTATAAAAAAAATCTTATTTTAGCCAAATAATAACATCTTCTTAATCATAATAATAAAATATTTTACAATGTTTTGATCATATTATCAATTTATGACTCTTAATAAAGCAAGGAGACAACATCCTTAAGGTGACGTGTAAAGATAAAAATTAAGTAATGAATATCTCAATTCTCACACCATTTTGATGAACCTCTATAAAACTTCCTTAAGTTTATCATAAATTTGCATTTCCAAAAAAATAAAAAAGAAAAAAAAAGACATATATGGCTAGAAAGGGTTGTGTGACATGCACACTAACATGTTTCTTTATTATAGTTGTTATTTGTGCAATCATTGTTGAATCCCACGACACTATTCCAAAATGGTCTTCCCCTCAATACGATGGTCTTGAAACTAATAAGTATAAGCTGAAAGATTGTCTCTATAGATGCAACTATAAGCATAAAAATAATTTGGAAATGAAAGACATTTGCATCAAGAGATGCAATGCTAAGTATGGGCCGGAGGAAACTTATAACAATGGTTAGTATATTTAAAATTTATAGATTCTTTAGTCTTATTATATGAGAGTGTAAAAACTAATAAGATATTGAAAAAACATATTAATTATTTACCAATATGCAAATTGGCCCTCTAAACTCAGTTACCCATTAAATGTTGATAAAAATAACAGACACTTATAAAAAGTTTATGGGGTTAAAGTTCCACATGTATGTTAATGCTTTGAGCTTGAAGTAACTATGTTATTGTGCGAGAGACAATTTATTCAAATAATTATATATGCTCTAAAAAAAAGAAAGTCTGGCAGCCGATATATTTAGGAGTCAATACATTTAATGATAGTAATGGTAGATAAATTACGGATGATAACTTATATATATATTTTATGGGTGATCATTTTTATTCTATTAGAATGATAACGTTTTTTCATTTCGGATAATAATTTTTTTTTTTTAATTTTGAATGATAACTTAATTATTTATTCCCTAAGGCTTTTTAATATTTATTTCGTAATATCATTATTTTGTCTAAAAAAATCTAACATTTATTTTTGTTGCAGGCATGTAATAAAATTTTCAATAGAAGATTATTTCAGCACTTCGGCATTGCTAATAGTGAGAGTTTACTGTTTATGATATGCTCTTCAATTATGCTTGTGGTTCAATAATAATTTAATTGTGCTATAAGGCAATATATAGTAGGCATTAGGCTATAATCAAATGTGATAAAAAATTGTGAAATAAAATTGTTGCCGCAATTGCTTTCCCATGCTTATCCAATTTAAAATTTGGAATGAATAATCACATATGAAGAAATATATATCAAATTCGAAATGGAATTAGAGAGTTGATTTTTATGCATAACTAGTTATTTCCCCGTGTCCTTCAGGCAAAATTGAATTTAATTTAAATTAAAAAATTATTTAATAATAATATAAATTATATATAAAATTATTAAAGTATTATATAATTTTTTAGTGGGAATAGTATAATAATAGATAAAGGTGGAAATTTTTCTTCTGTATGTCCCCCTTCCATATTTAAAAAAAAAAGTCTTGAGAGCCAATATATTTGGGAGCCAATACATTTTATAATGAGTTATGAATGATAACTCATATAATTTTGGATGATAATATTTTTAATTTTGGATGATAATTTTTTAAATTTTAGATGATAACTTAATTATTAACTCTCTGAAGCATTGTTTTGTTTAAAAAATGTCTTCATCTCTATTCATCAGTTTTTGCTGAGTTACTATTTAATTGTCCCCGACAAAATAGATGGATATTCAAAGATATTCTCATATATTACATTTTAGAAAGGTGAAAAATATAATACGATCCAATTCAATTTAATAAAATAACATAATTTTTAATAGATTCATGTTTGTTAAAATTTAGTGAATTTTCATATGACGTTACATATACATCTGTTCGTCCTTATTTTATTTTCATTATCATTGAATTAATTGATTTTAAAGCATCTTTGTGTGACATGTTATATTATATAATATTATTTTCATATGATAAAAAATTAAATAAATTCATTATGCAAATATGTGTAAGTGGATTATATATATGGCCATTAAATGGGTTGAACATGTCGAGACAATCAAACCGTCTTAAACGGATAGATTTTTTTTTTGAAAGTTAGGTTCGTTAAAATTACGGGCTAAACCATTGAACCCGTTATTAATCTAAGAAAAATGACGGGTTAAATATGACATCTTGTGGGTTAAATATGATAATTTTTTTTCTTTTTCTTTTGAAATTATTACAAAAAAATTCAACACTTTTTTATTAATTTTTTCTAATCCCATCCAAAAACTCAATTAAAAAAAGTTTTGGTTGTCAAGGTTTTTTGGCTTTTGGCTAACAAAATTACATTTTTTTGTCTTAATTTTACTTTTTAATCTTTTTTAAAATAAATCACCCATTTAATTTAACACGTTAGCCAAGTTAAATTATCTAAGTTGAAAAATTGTGGCCAATAAATAAGGCTTAAGCGAGCCACCTAAATGGGCCACGATCATCCATTTTAATTATGTACTTCAAATTAAATCACTATATGACGCATTATTTTAGTATATTTTCCTATAATTTCTAGTTAATAAAAATATGTAAATAGCTTTTTAGAAAAACACGTCAATTTAAAATGACATTACAACTACTGACATAAAATATTAAAATGGTATTAATGATTTAATTAAAATGTAGTATTATAACAAGTTAAGTATAATATTTTGGGAGCTAAATATATTGGACCATTTATTTATTTATTTATTTTTGAATTTTCCAAAGATATTCAACATTCTTTTCATTTATTTTTTCTGATTCAACTCAAAAATTCGATTTACTTAAATTTTTTTTTTGTGTTTTCAGGCTTTTGGATAAAAATAGCATCTTTTGTTCAACTTTTATTTTCTAGAGTCTAATATTTGACTTTTGTGTAAAGTTTTTGAAAACAAATAAATAAAGAAACATCTCAGCTCGTTAAACCAGCCAGGTTAGTCATAAGCTTCCCAAGTTGAAGACAGGTGCGCATAAATGGGTTGGATTGGCTCGTTTAATTATTTTAATTATGTATTTTTAATTTAAATCAATACATGACATATATTATTAGCATATTCTTATACAATCTTCGGTTAATAAAAAAAATTATAAATTGTTTTCTTTTAAAAAAAAATAAAATATGTCACTTTAAAATAACTTTAATATTAGCGAGATAAAATATTAAAATGGTATTAGTGGTGTAATTAAAATATAGTATTATTAGAATAAAAAATTGTGAGATTTGATATCAATTTGTGATATTAATTTATTAATTGATTTGATTAATTTACAATATTTATGTTAATTCATTAATTAATTTGATTTAATGAATAATTAAAAAAAATAAATTGAAAAATATTCTCTAGACGGAGCATATCATGTTAGCGTTCTATCATTTTGATTTTAATATTATGCTAGTTTATTTTCCCATGCCTTGTATGGAAATTTAATTCCAATAAAAACTTTTTTAATTTGTAATTTTAACATAAGTTATTAGGACACAAGATAAAAACACTCTTGTTTTTATATCGTTAATTTATGACTCTTTAGCAACGCCAGGAGACAGCCTTAAGGTAACCTGTAAGGATAAAAATCAAGTAATTAATATCTCAATTCTCACATCATTTTCATGAACCTCTATAAAACTTCCTTAGTTAATCATAAATTTGCATTTCTAAAACAAACAATAAAAAGAGACATAAATGGCTAGAAAGGGTTGTGTGACATATACATTGACTTGTTTCTTTATCAGTTACCCATATATATGATTAAGGGCCTTAAGATGTAGTCCAAATGAACATTTCCAAATATGCAAATTGGACCTTTTATAAACTCAGTTACCCATTAAATGTTGATAAAAATAACGTACACTCTTAAAAAGTTTAAGGGGTTAAAGTGATAATAATAATAATAATAATAATAATAATAATAATAATAATAATAATAATAATAATAATAATAATAATAATAATAATAAT
>JASCZI010212046.1:17206-27679 GCA_036250425.1 Stylosanthes scabra
CTCCTTTGTCTGCCAACAAGGTTTGGGAATTTATCAATCAACTTTGCACTGATTCTTCTGCAACAAAGGTTCAAATTCTCAAATTCCAAATGCTCACCATCAAGAAAAAGGGAACAGTATCTGAATTTCTTTCAAGTTTACAAAAACTTGTGGATTCTCTCTTTGCTCTTGGACATCAAGTTCAAGATGCTGATCATATTCATGCCATATTAAATGACTTAACTGAAGAAAGTGCCTTTTTACCTTCAGTGTTGACCAGATTAGGTTCAATTAGAGTTTCTGAGGTTGAGTCTATTTTACTTGCCTATGAAGATATGATTGAAAAATTCAAGAAACCTGACAATATCATACCAATGGCAAATCTTGCACAATCTTCATATCAATTAGGATTCACCAATGGCAGAGGAAACTCAGGAAGAAGAGGCAGAGGAGGTAGAAATAGTAGAGGAGGAAGATTCTTCACTTCAAATCAAAGGCCATATTGCCAACTATGTGGCAGACCGGGACACATGGTCCAAACTTGCTATTACAGATTTGACTCAAGCTTTCAATCATTCAATCCTTCACAACATCAACAGTATAATCAACAAATTCCATATGCTACTATACAACCTCCTCCACCCTCAGGTAACTTTCATCAACCAAGTGCAATGCTAACAGCATCCTCCACTGCTAGTGAAGACTCATGGTACCCAGATTCAGGAGCAAGCCATCATATCACCTCAGATTCTTCAAATTTGCTCACCTCCTCACAATCTACACCTGATCCAGAACAACTCTTTGTAGGTAATGGTCAAGGTATTCCTATTTCACAACAAGGTTCTTCTATTCTTTATGATAAAAAGTCTAAAATTAATTTCTTATTAACTCAGTTGTTACATGTTCCCACAATTACACAGATTTTACTAAGTGTCTCTAAAATTTGCTTATGATAATAAAGTTTACTTTGAATTTTGGTCTCACTTTTGCATTGTTCGTGATCAGGATTCCCACGAAATTTTTCTTGAGGGCAGATCTAAAAATGGAATATATGTCTTTGATGATCTTATAGTTCCAAAAGCTGTTACTTCTATGCTTGTCACTGATTCTTGTAATTCTTGTAATACTGATTCTCTAAAGACATCATCTTTGTGTACTAAAACTGCTTTGTCAGTTAAAATCAATAAAAATGATATTCTTGAGCTTTGGCATAAATGTTTAGGACATAGTGCTACTCCTACTGTGATAAATGTTATGAGTAAATGTGCTATATCTTCTAATCATGATTTGTCCACTCTCGATTTGTGTGAAGCTTGTGCAAAAGCTAAAATGCATAGATTACCCTTTAATGCTTCTAACACAGAATACAATGCTCCCTTGCAACTTGTTTTTGCTGATATATCATATATGGGGTCCTGCCCCAATTACATCCAGATCAGGATATAGATATTATCTATCCTTTGTTGATGCTTGCACTAAATATACTTGTATATGTTGAGATTGTTGAGGTTTAAGTGTAAGTGGACACTAAAGTTAGTCCCACATTGAAGGAAACAAAGAAAAGTGAGGAGTTTAAAACATGAGAGACCTATCTACTTGACACCTTAAGATTTTGAGTTGGATGTGGTGTCTTCACATCTTGTGTTCCTTCATCTTGTAATAAACTAAAAGCTATTCAAACTGATCAATAGACTACCAACAAAGATTTTAAATAACAAAAGTCCCTTTGAGGTTCTCTATGGTAAACTATTAAAAGTATTTGGTTGCACATGTTTTCCTTTTCTAAGATCCTATAATAAAGTAAAATTTGATTACAAATCTGAAAAATGTCTATTTCTTGGGTATGATACACAGTTCTGTGGTTATAAATGTATGAGTATCAATGGTAAAGTTTACTTGTTTAGACATATTTTTTATGAAAAAGAATATCCATATGCTCTCTTGTTTCCTAGCTCAAAAACTACAGATATCAGTTCCTCAAGTGGCTCAGCAAATACTCTTGATAGTTCTCCTTCAACAACTATTCCAACTTATACATTTCAACCACATCCCTCAACTTCAACGGATGCAAGTTCTTCATCTCCTATTTTACATCAAACTTTTGAACATGAGAAAACCCCTTCCAGAAACACAACCACCTCAAATCAATCATCTGCTTTATCTAATTCTCCAAATCTGTCTAGTACTATTAGTCCTATACCTATTTCAGATCTTGAAATAGCTTTGCCTTTTTCTACAACACCCCCACCACCTCCACCACCACCACCTCCTCCTCCTCCTCCTCCTCCTCCTCCTCCTCCTCTCAATACTCATAAGATGATCACTAGATCCAAATCCAGAAGTACTACCCCTAGAGCTCTTCAAGTCTCCACATCAAGTCCTATTGATCTCACAAACGAACTTCCTAAAACAGTGAAGCAAGCTCTTCAATGCACTCACTGGAAAGAAGCAATGATAAAAGAAATGCAAGCTCTTAATAGATGTCATACGGATTTAGTTATTCCACCTGCTAATGCTACTGTCATTGGTAGTAAATGGAAATATGCTATTAAACGTGATGCTCAAGGAAATATTTTAAGATACAAAGCTAGATTAGTTGGACAAGGATATCATCAAAAAGAGAGCATTGATTATAGTGAAGTTTATAGTCCTGTTATCAGACCATCAACTGTTAGAATTATTATTACTATTGCTTTGTCTCTTGGTTGGAAACTTAGACAGTTTGATTTTGACAATGCTTTTCTAAATGGTAAGCTAGAAGAGCAAGTTTATATGCAACAACCAGCAGGTTTTGAGAGTGTTGAAACTACTAAAGTGTGTAAGCTTAATAAGGCTATATATGGCCTCAAACAGGCACCAAGGTCATGGTTCAAAACTCTGGCCCCTACCTTATATAGTTTTGGTTTTCATAACACTAAATCTGATACATCTCTTTTCATTAGATATAATACTAATTCTATTATTTTTCTGATGGCTTACGTTGATGATGTGGTAGTTACAGAAAATAAATCAATAGAGATAGCAACTTTAATCAGTGAACTAAACAAATTGTTTCCTTTTAAAGACCTTGGAAAATTACATTATTTCTTGGGCCTTGAAGTCTGTGAATTATCTCCAACTCAAGTACATGTATCTCAGAGGAAGTATGCTTTAGATTCACTTCAGAGAGCTCGAATAGACACAGCAAAATCTATGAACATGCCAATGATTTCTGCCTTAAAGCTTTCTGCCAATGATTCAGAGAGTTTTGAAGATCCAAAACTCTACAGATCAATAGTGGGAGCTCTTCAATATTTAACCATTACTAGACCTGATCTTTGCTATGCCGTTAATAGAGTTTCTCAATATATGCATTGTCTTACAGTCTTGCACTGGAGAACTGTGAGGCGAATTCTGCGCTATCTACAAGGTACAGTAGACAAAGGCCTCATATTTAGAAAATGCACTGATTTTAGATTACTTGGGTTTGCTGATGCAGATTGGGGAGGAGATGTAAATGATCGTAAATCCATTAGTGGCTATTGTGTTTACATGGGCAGCAATCTTATCATGTGGAAAAGCAACAAGCAATCCAAGATCACCAGAAGTAGTACAGAAGCTGAGTATAGGTCCATGGCTGCCTTACAAGCAGAAATCATTTCAATTCAGAATCTTCTTCAGGAATTAAAAATACCTCAACCTCTTCCTCCAACTATCTATTGGGATAACCAAAGTGCTTGCCTCTTAGCTGCAAATACTGTTCTCCATAGCAGATGCAAGCACCTAGAAATTGACTTACATTGTCTTAGAAATATGGTGAATAGAAAAGAACTCTATGTTGTGAACATTCCTTCAACAGATCAAATTGCTGACATGTTTACTAAGCAATTATCATCTAAGTTGTTTGACAAGTTCAAGAACAAACTTAGAGTGGAAGGAAATCCCCTCTTAAGTTTGAGGGTGGTATTGAGAGAGCTTAACAACAAGTATTTGTTAGTTAATTAGTTTTCTATTATAAGAAGGTTGTTAGCTTTCTGTTATTGGTCATTCTTTTATTTCTTCTTTGCTTTTAGTTGGTTCTGCATCATCTATATAAAGAGACGTTGCTTCTATTCTTGTAACTTAGCTAATACAATTCAGTTCTATTATTTTCTCTCAAGATTCCAATTCTTTCTCTTCTATGTTCATGTTTCTGCTGCATGCTTTCTTTCTTTCTTTCTCTTCTTAGCCTAGTTGCTTTCGTAACTGATTAGTTAACTTAGGAAATTATTCTCTATTATTCACATCAAAGGTATCCCATTTTTTACAAAAAAAAGAATATTAAATTTATTTTTTCATAAACTAAAAACATAATCAAATGTGTAATTCAAAATTATATGCTATAGTATAATAGTTTAAATCTACAAAATAATAATAATAAATAATTTGATATGACGAAGAACTTTTAATGACTACTTCCTACGTTCCTATTGAATTTTAGGATTTTATTAGAAAAGAAAAGGGAATTTGGGGCTGCACCAATGTGTCTTGGTAGGATTAGGGTTTTATTTGACTCAAATTTAAACCCTTTTATGGTGATGCGTGTGCCTTGGAGAAGGGTTAACCTAATTGGAATAATGGGTTAACTCAAATTTGAATTTGACCTAATTTTTAGTGACCACATATTTCATTAGCCTATTAAGATAAATTTAAATATTTTGATAATTAATTATAAATTAACAAATTGACTAAAAACTTCACTAACATTTCACTGTCCTTTTCAAAATTGTCTCTCACAAAAACATAAATAACATGTCCTCTTCGATCATCATTGCATTCCCTCCCTAGTCTTCATCATTGCATTCCCTCCCACTCTCTTCTTCTGATGGCTATTGTTTTCGCTGTTGCTGTTGTTCTCCCCTCTAGTAATTCTTTTGCTTCCTTGTTCTCGAATTCATCAATTTGATATCTGAAAGAATTTTTTTTTTTTTTGGTTTAAAGAGAAAAAAATGAAGAGGAGAGACAAGTTCATGTAATGTATTGACTATTGAGTTTTGAATTGCAGAAGGAGTATGTCTTTCAATATCTGGAAATCATAGCACGAGCAGCATTTCAATAAAATCTTCTATGGATTGCAGAAGGGTGCATGATTTTACTGCCATGAGGTATCCGCTCACTTTTCTCTTGCTCATATGATTGTACTCTATGATCCACATGAACACAATATTCATCATGTTATAATTATACTTTGTTGTTGTGGTTTGTTTGTTATTACAAGATTTGAATTCTTTTAACCAAGTTTTTTTTTTTTTTTTTGATCATATGGCATTTCACATGATAAGAAGAGGAACCACATAGAATCATCAAAACAAGAACGCTATAGTTTTAACTGAAAAAAGAGACCTCAGGATCAATGACAAATAGAAAACCACCAACGAATCGAAGGAATTGAAATAGTCTGGGAGGAAAACTAAAAACACAAGCTAGTGCATTGCAATTCTACTTTGCAATTTTTTTAATGGCAATGGGGTTATTATATGGGAAATCTTTTATTTAGGATTATAGAAATATATTTTTTTTTAAAAGTTATAGCAAAATTTGATTAAATCAATTTATAAGATATAACAAGATATAAAAAGACTTTTTTTATATGCTTAGACAGTTTTTTTTTGTTTAGGATGTAGAAATATATATATATATATATATATATATTTAATTTTAAGATTTAATTGGGCCATTATATAAGCATAACAACATACAGTAAAATTTGTTTATATTTTTGGTTTGATTAGGCCTAGAGCCTTACGTAAAGTTGCTAGAGTACGCTTAACCTTTGGATTTGAGATCATTGTTTATATATCCGGTATTTGCCATAATTTACAAGAACATTCCGTAGTTTTAGTAAGAGGGGAAAAGGTTAAGAATTTACCAGGTGTGAGATATCACATTGTTCGAGGAACCCTAGAGAGATAGAAGTCAAATCTTTTTTTATTGACCAATTAGAATTGCCTCCCAGGATCTATAATTGTTTCAAAAGGTCTGATATACATAATTATTGGACCTTTTTAATACCAGTTACGAAAACCTTATGAAAATAGAAAATTTTCGGATAGAAGATGTAAAACATATCTTGGACATTTTAGAAATTTAAATTGCGCCATATTACTTATTTTAATTAAAGGGAAAAAAAAAGTGAATTGTGAATATTGAACTCACTTATCCAAATTTTCATGATATTATTTAACACTTGACCTATTTGTTTTTCATGAGAAAGTAGTACTATTAAATTTTTTTTTTTAAAAAAACTTGGGGGGGCATGACCCTTAAGAGCTAGCTCGGCCACTGCTCAGGATGGGTAGAAGTCATCCTGCTCTAGTTAAAACATCAGAAATATATTTAGATTGAGAAGCATGAAGATTACCATTAGGTAGAAAATTGAATTCTAATCCTAAGAAGTAATGTAGGCTACCTAAATCTTCTTAGAGTTTGAAGTAGTTATTAGTTGATTGATTTCAGTGACATTGTCACCAATGATGACAATATCATCTACAAAAGCAAGAGATAGATAGTAGATGAGGAAGTAACACATTTAAAGAGAGATGTATCAGTCCTAACCAAAACTAAACAAAGTAGTACTTGGCCTAGCAAACCAAGCTCTAGGAGCTTGTATAAGACCATAAATAGCCCTATCCAACTTACAAACCATAGGAGAATCTGTATATTCAAAATCTGGAGGCTGAATCGTGAACACATTCTCTTTCAAGTCACCGTTGAGGAATGCGTGTTATCTGGTGCTCTTCTCACAGCAAAGATCTGTGTATAATCAATAGCTTCTATTTGGGGCATCCTTTATGCGTTTGTTTCTGAGGGACAGAACACTGGGACTGGGACATGGACACTGATGGACACAAACCTGTTTGGTAACAGAGACATGGACACTGGACACACTGTCTCTGGCCCAATTTTCATTGTCTCTGTGTTTACTTTTGAACGAAGGACACTGATGGATAAAGAATTTGGGAAGATGAACACATTATTTTTAATAGAAAATTTTCTCTTTTTGTTCACAAAACTTTTTTATTATTCCATCATTACCTTTATTAAAATGAAAAAATATGATTTACATTAAATTTTAGCTTTGTCCATGTGTGTCCTGTACATTATCGCCAAACACATTACAAAGACATTGAATTTTAGTGTCTTGTTCTTTACTGTCCATGTTTTAGTGTCTTGTCCTGTCCAGTTCTTGTAAACAAACACATAAGTCAAGTTTGGCTTTGTACTTACGAATGGTGTTATCTGGTGCTCTTCTTCCTTCATTGCAGCTGACCGTGTGTGTTTGAAAAGCTTGTGTGACATTCTTTGGAGGATGTTGAGTAAGGTCTAAATGTGGATCAGTAGCAGCAAGGGCTTTAGGTTTATAAGTTCCAGCCTTAAAGCGAGTAATCATTGGATGAGTATTAGTGGTTGTGGGAGGTAATTGTACTTCAATTCCTGAGGTATGAACAGAAGGAGAAGGAGCAGCAGATGTAGAAGTTAATGGAGGAGTTGGAGTTGAGTATAATGTAACTGGATCGGTTGAAAAAATTGGTGCTGCAGGAGTAATGTTAGTAATAATAGAATTTTGAGGAATATGAGGAATAGATGGTGAACGAGCAGAGGAAGAATAAAAGGTATTGTTAGTAGTAGAAAAAATTGAGGAGTATGGAAAAAGAGATTCACGAAATATGACATTCCTGGCAATGATAAAAGGTTCTGAATAAGGGTTTTTAAATAAGATTTTTAGCTATTTCAGGAACCAATAAAAGGTTCTTGGGCAAGAAAGTTCTGTTATTAGAAGAATTAGCCAAATTAGAATTTCCTTGTTTGTTTATAGAAATACCTGAACCATTTGCTATGAACAATTGGTCAGGACCAGTGTGTAATCTGCAGAAGTGATAAGATTGTTAGAATTATTACCACTGTCAGGATACCAAGTGGAATTAGCTGCTGATGGAGGCATGGTGAGGTATGATTGAGGTTGATGAAAACATGAAGGAGGAGGTGGAGTTTGATTGGAAGTGTTGGACTGAGATGGTTGAAAATAATTGCTTGTGTATGACTGATCAAGCAAGAGACTTGTGTTAATGATTGAATGAATGATCTTACAGAAACAAAAGGAAGAGTCTACAATATATACTACTAGAAGAGGTAGGATATTAGTGAGATAGCTGAATAACAGAATTAACAACATTCTGTTTTGAGTCTTGATTTTCTTTACTCTCTACAAAGGATACAATAACTAAGTGAGTCCAAATTAACAAGCTAAGCTAACTAATCGTGTTCTTGAACTATACTACTATCATTCCCAACAATATTCGTGTTATAAATATATTTTGTTGTTGTGGTCATCATTATTCATTTCAAGATTTGAATTCTTTTAACCAAGTGTTTTTTTCTGATTATATGGCATTTCACATGATACAAAGAAGAAACACTTAGAATCAACAAAACAAGAAGAACGCTATAGTTTTAAATTAGTAATATTAATATTGATCATATCATAACAAAATTTTAGTTGTGCTTATCCTCTTGATTATGCAATTAATTTGTTATATCACTTCAGTATTGTATTGTCACATTTCTATCCTGGAAGATATTACTTTCATTGTTCATTGAAATTTATTTTGGTTATTTTTAGATGCAAAAGTCCACTTTTCGGATCATCAAGCTATGTTTGGCTGTCCATGGGTCGTGACATGGGTCGTGATATGTGCCTCTCAAAGATTTTTGTTGCTGCAGAAGATTCAGATTCTGAGTCATCTGATATTCACCCAACTAGACTCTCTCCCGCTGAGATAGCGAGAACCACTGTTGAGGTTTATGGCCATATACTTCTTTTTTTCCTCCGCTTAGATGCACAATTTAATGTATTTCATTTGCTGGACGTATTGGTAGCTTCTGGATACTTATATCAACTTGACCTTTTCTTATATATTAGGCTCATAAAAGAACTTTGCTGGACTTCTATAGACCAGATAATATGGTGTCTATGGCTTCGTGTCCATATAATGTTACTTCTTCAGGAGGTTTGTGTGTATGAAATGAGAATTATCATGTATTTGCATTGTTTAATAATTTAACATTAATCACTGAAAGCTTTACCTATTTCTATTATTTTGTTGTTTTTTTCTATGTTGTCATAGGTTTTAAAATCCCTGATGATCTATTCATGTTTGGCAATCTTATTGTCAAAGTGGTAAGAACTTTTTATATGAAGGGTAGCCATATTTTTTTAATTGAAGTTTTGGTTGTAAAATTGATATTTAAGATTTGACTCTGTTCAGAATGCTTTTATTGGAATGGACATTGCCAAACTTACTCGAGATGATATTAATGAGATTATTCGCGATCATAGAGTTTATTATGATAACAACTCTATCAAGGTTTGCATTTTTAAATACTTAGTTTATAGAATTTTATTAATTGTTGTAGCTCCTATTTACTTTTCTAAGTACAAAATAAAGGTTCATCTCTCTGCCTTTTTTTTTTTTCTTGTTGAATGACAAGAACTGATAACTAATAGTTTCAAGAAATGATATTTAATATTTGTAAAATTCTTATGTAGTCTTTGGATATGGACCGGGAAAAGAAAGTGAACTATCCTTTAAATTTTGTTCTCATTTCCGGGTATTTTTTTATTTCTGTTGCTGGAGCATGTCCATTGGTGATGCAGAAAGTCAGGCTATTTTCTGTATATGGATCTAAGGCATGTATCTCAAACTGCTGAATAATATTTCTATATTGTTTAGAGAACGGAAGATGTATACAACTATTCTTAATTACTATTTTTGAATGTTCTGCCTACCTAAAACAATTTGCAGTTTGATAATTTGTTATGACCAATTTACTGCTGAAAAACTGGTTTCTGCTCTTGGCTTTCAGGGAGCTTACTTTATTGGAGTTGACAAACTAGGCACGGACGTCAGAGTTTTCGAAGGGAAAGAAGTGAAAACACACGGCTTTCCATTCAAAGCGCAGGTAAGCATTTTAAGTTTAAATGAAATGCATATTGTTCTTGATTGATTATCTGGTGTCATAGATCCTCATAAATGTAATTTTTTCCTCTTTCCATTTGCAGGTCAAATCTGTATCTGAAGCAAAAAAACAGATTCATCAACTTTTGTATCCATGATCTCGGTTGATCTTTAAGGTTCTGTTGCGTTTGTAATACACTGAGACATAGACATTAAAACATAGACATTTGAGACCTAGACACATATAACACATGTGTTTGTGAATGGTGTTTGAAAATGATAGACATCAAATTAGTGTAGTGTGTGAATTTGTGTTTGGTTACATGAAACAATGAAACATGATCAATAATTTGTGGTTACAAACGAGTACTTTCATGAGTAGAAAAACCTTGTGGTTGTGTCATATAAACATTTTGGTTAAGGTCTCCATTCAAAAACTCATTATATTCTTCCTCCATAGTATGAAACCAGTGAGGAGAACTAATAGCTTTTTTTTTTTTTTTTTTTTTTTTTTTTTAAA
>JASCZI010212047.1:11772-24327 GCA_036250425.1 Stylosanthes scabra
GGATTTAGTTATACTAGGATTCATGGTGAATTGGGTATAGCTTGCAGAAAAAGAAAAGTAAAATTGGAATAGGAAGTTAGTTTGTGAACATCTCCAAGTCCTTGATCTTGTTTCCCTTAATTGATCTTTCTTTAGTTTTTGATTTCATTTGCATGATTAGTTGCTGTAATTGTTTATGGAATTGCGTTCTTGCATGTTTTTGTATGATCTTTATGGTTCTTTCTTGTTTTCTTGTTTAGTGTTGTATTAATCCTTGATTAATCAATTTCATCTAATTAGAAAACCACATTAAAAATATTGCTTAATCCACATTTCCTCGTGGGAACGATACCCACTCTTTTGTGGAACTACTTGATCCGGTATACTTGTCGGATTGTTACGAATTTCTTGTTTTAAAAGGATTCGTCGCATCATGTACCAATGATTAACATATAGACAAATGATTACTCCATAATCCTTAGTAAATTTTGAGTAAATGCATTTATCCGCACTATTATGTGAGAAGCCATTTGATAACACCACTGAATCAAACTTCTCATGCCATTGTTTAGGCGCTTGTTTTAAGCCATACAAAGACTTAACTAATTTACAAACTTTCTTTTCATTTCCGGGTAGCACATAGCCTTCCGGTTGCTCCATATAAATTTTTTCATTAAGATCTCCATTTAGAAAAGCCGTTTTAACATCTATTTGATGTATTTGAAGTTTATGAATGGATGCCAAGGCTATAAGAGTCCTAATGAAAGTCATTCTTGCCACAGGTGCGTAGGTATCAAAATAGTCTAGACCTTCCTTTTGTCTAAACCCCTTGGCCACTAACCTTGATTTAAAGGTTTGTAGTGAACCATCAGTATTATATTTTCTTCTAAATACCCACTTACATCCTATAGGCTTTGATCCTGGAGGTAAATCAACCAAGATCCAAGTATTATTTGATAATATTGAGTCCATTTCATCATTTGTTGCTTCTTTCCAAAAAGCAGAATCTCTAAAAGCCATTGCTTCTTTGAAACTTTGAGGATCACCTTCTATGTTCATCACAATAGGAATTTTGTTTGTTACAGAATCCCTAGTTCCTTCTACCAAAAAGGTGATTGCTTGAGAAGAAATAAAATCAGGACGCAAGTCCTTTTCTTTTCTCACCCTCAAGCTCTTTCTTGGTATGATCAATTCTTTGTCATTTAGACGTTTATTATTATGATAATTTATTTCCTTTGAAATATTAGTATTAGTTTGAGAGAATTCTGAATTAGATGTTGAATCATTAATAAATTTATTTTCAATAAATTCTACCTCCCTTGATTCAACAACCACATTAGACACCAAGTCTAATATTCTATATGCTTTAGAGTTATTGAGCATATCCTATGAAGGTGCCTTTCATGGCTCTTGGCCCCAATTTAGTTCTCTTTTGATCATGAGCTGGATAAAAGACTAAACACCCCCACACTTTCAAATAATTCAAATTAGGTTTTCTTCCTTTCCATTTTTCATAAGGAAAAACCTTTCTATGTCTTGATGGTATCCTATTATGGACATGGCATGCTGTCAATAATGCCTCACCCCATAAGTTAAAAGGCAACCTTGAGTTTAATAACATAGAGTTGACCATATCCACTGAGGTACGGTTTTTCCTTTCCGCTAAACCATTTTGTTGCGGAGTATACGGAGCAGAAGATTCATACACAATACCATATAATTCACAAAATTTATCAAATTCATCTGAAAAGTATTCTCCACCTCTATCACTACGAAGAGTTTTTATTTTCTTATTATTCATATTTTCTACTTCCATTTTATATTTCTTAAACATTTCAAATGCTTCATCTTTATTTCTAAGTAAATACACATATGTAAATCTAGAACAATCATCAATAAAGGTTATAAAATACCTTTTTCCTCCTCTAGTAATATTTCCATTTAATTCACAAATATCACTATGAATTAATTCTAATAAATGTGTATTTCTTTCAACTTTAGGAAAATGTTTCTTAGTAATTTTAGATTGTATGCAAATATCACATTTCTTATTAAAATCTTTGTTACTAAGATCAATATAGTTATTTTTATGCATATATTCAATTGACTTATAATTCAAGTGGGCTAATCTACTATGCCATAAATCACAAGAATCAACAACATACAAAGAACATTCACTTTATTATCAATACTAAGTTTGAACATGCCTTCGGTACAATATCCTTTTCCTATGAATACATCATTTTTAAGCAAGATCATTTTATCGAATTTCATCACAACTTTAAATCCCTTTTTACATAAGAGACTAACAAAAACTAAGTTCTTCCTTAAATCAGGAACATGAAGAACATTAATTAAACTTAATTTCTTTCCGGATGTGAAGTTCAATTCCACAGTTCCTTGGCCACAAACCTTGGCCGAGTTATCATTACCCATCAAGACCTCTCTATTGTTCACTTTTTCGTATGTTTTGAATTGGTGGCGATCATTGCAAACATGAACAGTAGCCCCAGAATCTAACCACCATTCAAGTGATTTTCGATTTGTTGCCATGTTGAGTTCGGTAACCATGCCAATATGCATATTTTGTACCTTCTCGGTAACCATAGCAACGAGGTCCTTTTCTCAGAAGTATGCAATCTTTTATGTAATGCCCTTTCTTATGGCAATAATAGCATTCTCTTTGTCTCTTCTTATCTTGCTTTGGATCCTTTGAGAACTTCCTTTTCTTCTTGTTGGTTTTGTTTTCACCAACATGATTCACTTTAGAACTTTGAGAAAGATACACGGCATCACGTTTTTGAGTTTCCTCGCTCTTCTATACGTATATGCCTTAGTAATTTCTCAATTGTAAAGTCCTCACCAAGATGTAAGATTTTCTTCCTATAACCATTCCAAGATGAAGACAATTTTGAAATAATTGCTAAAACTTGTAATGATTCAGGAACCACAACTTGTAGATCACGAAGTTTACTAAGAAGGATTTGTAATTCATGAATTTGATCCATAACAGACATAGTATCAACCATCATAAATTCAAAATATTTAAGCATAATGAACTTATTTGTTCCTTGTCGCTCGGTGTTGTACTTTTCTTCCAAAGACTTTCAAATTTCCAATGGTGACTGAATTGAGATGTAGAGGTCATAGAGTCGGTCGGATAAAGTGTTGAGAATGTGGTCTCGACATGCAAAAGTGTCATCATGATGTTTCTTCTTCAATTCAGCAATCTTTTCTTTCTCTTTCTTTGTGGCATTTTCAGCAGCATCGGCAATTGGTGTAGTCTTTGGATCGAGCACATATGCAAGATTGAGAATTGAAAGAAGAAACATCATTTTGTCTTTCCAACGGTTGAAGTTCATTCCATCAAAGCGATCCAACTTAACAAATTCTTGATTCATGACCTTAAAAGTAGTGTTTTGATCTTGAGCCATCTTCAAGGAATATCTCTCTAAAATTGTTGGGTATTTTGTGTATAGAAGATGACAAGAATAATTAATTAGGTTTCAAGGCATGATTAGATCGCTATCTTTAGAGAGATATCTATCCCCATACTTAGTTGCTATAGGGTTAATGATAATACTCTCTGAACAAGTGAATTTGATAGCACACTTAATTGTTGTATGGTTCTATGAGTCACACAACTTTGATCCTTTGAGTCAATCCTTTGTTGTGTTCCCAAATAAAATTTTCAAAATCGAGGAATCGCCACTACAAGAAATTTATGTTCATTCCAGTGATGCCTTTGATATGACTTGGTCAAGTTAGATCGTAAATCTAACTTATTGAAACTTCTTGTTATTGTCTCCATTATTTGTTATGTTTGAATTTTTAATTTTATGCATAATATCTGCAATACTTTTATCATCAATGGACAAACGGTTTATATGTGACGGATTGATTATTATCATAAACATTTGTGGAAAGTTTAAAAACTTTAAAATTGGTAGAAGTTCTCATTATCATAAATATAATTTGACCATTTGAATTTTTTAAATATTACGTGTGTCTTATAGTTATTGATACAAAGTTACATCCTTTTTCGAGATGATTATGATTTATGAGATCTTTATTTGAGTGGCTTAAAAAACACAAACAAAATAAATAAGTTGATCAAATAGTTAGCTTGTTTATCTGTTTAAGTAAATATTGAAATTTAAATTTTACTTTATGTATGTACTTTAATATAGTGATTAGTGACTAAACTCTTAAATAGAATTCTGATTCGCAAAATATTATATATGTTGAATTGTATTTTGTGAAGAAAAAATGCCGTGTAGATATTAATTGCTATATCTATATGACGTAATGCATGTAAATATATATAATGGTTTTTTTTTGCATGAAAGAATTTTGGGAAAAAATACAATCTTCTTCTTTACTGATATTGTATTAAAAAATTAAAAGAAGGCACCTAGAGTATTCAAAGTGGCTTCCGCTGCAGTCTATTTCCTCTCAAGGAATTTTTTTCCTTAAGAGTGGATGCTATAGTTCGATTTTTTCTTTAGGAGAATGTATATTTCACAAAGGTTTCTAATTTTTGTTTCTCTATTATTAAAAAAATTCTTTTGTTTTTGGTCTCAAGATATCTTTCAATTTAATGGATTAAGTGCTAAGATTTGATCTCCATTTAAAAATTTATTTTTTACTAGATATATACACAAAATACAATTCCAACTCTAACATTTATATTAATTAAAAAAATATATTTTATATTTAAAAATACTCTTTACTATAGCATGATCCAACTAGTGGTAATGGATGGTCATTTTCAGGGTTAAAGTGATTCATTTATCATCTCTTGCAATTTCGTCATTGCTTATATCATAGTTTGAGAAATCATTGAAGCTTACGTTTGTTGAGTATGTTCTGGATTTGGGCCCCTATGTTGTCCTACACAATCTAGTTATTACTTACACCTTCATAAAAATAAAAATAATGACCAAATCATAAAATAAAATAAAAATGAAAAAGAAGATAAGAAATGGTTGACGCATAAGGCAAATTGGCTAAATGTTACTTAGTACTGTCTAACGGTATTCACGTTGCTGTTTCGATTAATTTCGAAGGAAAGTTAACCTGATTGAAATTGAAAAGGTCTTCCTAGCAAACACTCATGAATGATACTAATTCATTAGCTAAGTAGCATTGTTGCACATATTATATATAAAATCTTTAAATTGAATAACAATTAATCTAGATGTACACTTTTTTTTGCCATCCAAGTCCATCCAAGTGAAAAACGAACAGAAATTTATATATATAACGAACATATTTTTATAGTTGACACGAACAGGCTTTAAAACGTGTTCATTTGCTTTTAAATTCTCTGTTCGTTCTGGCAGTAATATTCTGTTCGTGCACGAACAAAAATTTATATATACAACGAACATGTTTTATAGTTGAGACGAACACGTTTTAAACCTATTCGTTTGCTTTTAAAATTTTTGTTCGTTCTAGTAGTAATATTCTGTTCGGATTCACTTGGATGGAGAAAAGAGGTGTACATATAGCATGACTGATATAATAATACAATATTAATTCTTTATCACTTTGTATTAAATTGAGTCGATTTTAAGAAGTAAATTTAAAATCCAATCCAATTCATGTTGTTGGCGAAAAGATAAAATCCAACCAAATGAAAATTAAGTGTAATTTAGTTGGATAGGATTACATAAATAGTGTAGTTTTTTTTTTTTTAATCAATTTGAAGACCTCTTCTATTGTCATAATAATGTAAAGTATAAAGTTATGAAAAGAAAATACATAAATTGCATAGCACATTCTTTTTCTCCATGCACCGCTCTGTCACGAATATCAAGGGAGGAGATGACTTTGACCAAAAAATAAAAAAAATAAATAGCAAATAAATAAGTAACCTGTTAATTTGGTTGTTTGCATTAATTCATTAATTTTGTTGTTTTCCTCTCAATTTTTTTTTTCACATTATCCTTGGACCCGACAACGACAGAAGTAATCCATCGTAGATTTGACCTTTATTTAAGGATCACTAGCCAATAAGTTATTACATACAGCGACAACTGCATAGATGAACAAATCACGTGACTATTTAACAAGTTAATTCTTTTCCTCTTATAACTGGACAATGGAAACTAAAAATATGCTTACTATGGTAAAGAGAAAAAAGTGAATAGAAAAAGAAAAATCAATCAAATGATCAAAATGATTACAAGTCTTATCAAAATTTTATATTCACACTTCAATCCAATGGCTTATAATTTTTCCCTTGTACTTTTCCCCAAAGAAATCTCCAACTAAAAATTCAGGCAAAATTATAATAATATTACTACTCTTGTTCTATCATTTTCATGAATCCCCTGCCCTTACTCACATACGAAAGTGATGTTCTAAACTTTTATCAACAGATTCGACATATTTTTCTAACAAGGGATGTTAAAAATTTTTCAATCATCACCAGCTATATTCGTTAGTGATAAATATTTTTTCAAAAAAGAAATAATCATTCTTGTTCCTATATCCGCACATGTATACCTATCATTTCTGCTCTTCGCTCTCTTATCTCTATCTCAACAAAATTAAATAAAAATTAAAGAAAATGTTGGATTGAGTGATTGAATTCTGCAAGTGAAGACACAGACATGAAATGTTTTTATTATTGTATTTCATATATAAAATTGGGGCTTTTTTATTAGAATACCTCTGTTTTCGAAACTTATTACGAGAATGCCCTTATTTTGAAACTATTTACGAATCTGCCCTCGTTTTGCCTACGTGGCGACATGGTGGCAGCTTCTTTTTCTTTCAGCTGCTGACAAGGAGGCGCGAATGGGGAAGGCGCTTCCAACGTGGAGGCGCCAACAAGGGAGGCGCCTCCAATGTGGCAGGCGCGGATGGAGATGGCGCCTCCAACGTGGAGGCGCATGTGCAGAAGGTGCCTCCTACGTGGCAGGCTCTGACCGCGTAGGCGCCTCTAACACGTGGCACATACAAATTTTTTTTTTGAAAGTGTGTATCTGATTTGCAAAAATGTATCTGATTAACAATTTAATATATCCCAAAATATTAACTCATGTGTTTAACAGAAAACACATAACCTGTTCAACAGAAAACATATAACCTGTTCAACTGAAAACAAATAACCGTATCGACCGAAAAGAAAACAAACTACGGTGCTCAGCATAAATCTAACCAGATATTTAAGTCTAAAGTAATTTTACGCAGAAACTTAACATTACTGAAAAGTAATTTTCACGTTTCTGCGTAAAATTACTTTAGACTTAAATATCTGGTTAGATTTGTGTTGAGCACCGTAGTTTGTTTTCTTTTCAGTCGATACGGTTATTTGTTTTCAGTTGAACAGGTTATATGTTTTCTGTTGAACATGTTATGTGTTTTCTATTAAATACATGAGTTAATAGTTCGAGATATATTAAATTGTTAATCAGGTACATTTTTGCAAATCAAATACACACTTTCAAAAAAAATATTTGTGTGGGCCACGTGTCAGAGGCGCCTACGCGGTCAGAGCCTGCCACGTAGGAGGCGCCTTCTCCATCCGCGCCTCCACGTTGGAGGCGCCATCTCCATCCGTGCCTGCCATATTGGAAGCGCCTCCCTTGTTGGCGCCTCCACGTTGGAAGCGCCTCCCTTGTTGGCGCCTCCACGTTGGAAGCGCCTTCCCCATCCGCGTCTCCTTGTCAGCAGTTGAAAAAAAAGAAGCTGCCACCGTGTCGCTACGTAGGCAAAACGAGAGCAGGTTCGTAAATAGTTTCAAAACAAGGGCATTTTCGTAATAAGTTTCGAAAACATGGGTATTCTAATAAAAAAGCCTAAAATTGGTGATCAACAATCAACACAATCTTCATCATACATGAATAATTCTTTCCAGAAAATGACACCTTTCCACCGGGTGAAACAATGGATTCAAAGAATGAGTTTAAAATACTAATTTTAGCTACAAAAATTTTCACAAGTTCTAAAATGTTTCAACTTTAGTCAATATATATATATATATGTACGTCCCCAAAATTGGGATGAAATTTGTATCATGTGCAGAAGCTAATGATTTCTATTAAGAGTATGCTAAACGAGTTGAATTTGCTTATAAAATGAACAGAACCGTAAATCATTTTGAACAAAATTTCAAAATGAAGTGAACATAACTATGAACCATTTTTAACAGAATTTAAAAAATGAACTGAACAAAATCCTAAATCATTTTGAATAGAATTTAATAATTAAGTGAACAGAACGCTTAACCATTTTGAACAGAATTTAAAAAATGAAGTGAACAAAAACCTGAACCATTTTGAACAGAATTTAAAAATGAAGTGAATAGAACCATGAACCCTAGATATTCAAAATGTTTAGTCTATTACTTTTTTGATGTCGATTGAGGGTTCTTTTCCGTTTATGAAGTTGGTTTTAGTGAGATGCTGCTGGATTTTGTAATTGCTCTATTTTTGCAACTTTTGTGCGATGTGAATGAAGAGTACATCCCCACGGTTTGGAGTACTTTTGAATATTGTTAATAGTGACCACAACGTAACAAAAAAGTAAAACAGTGACAACAAAAAAATAAATAAGAAGAACAACAACAATTATAACGTAACAGAGAAGGAGGCGGAGGCGGTGATGGAGAAGAATAGAGAGAAGAAGAAGAAGAAACAATAGCAGCAGTAGCGTTGGGAGTACGTGTGTGAGACATGCATGATTGGAGGTGAGGGTTTTTGTTCATGAAAACATGCGCCTGTAATGAGAGTGAGTAAGGTTTGCTTGTTTTGCATATTTGTGTGTACACCTAGCAGAACATATATATATATATAGAGAGAGAGAGTTAAACCAAGCATGCCAATATGTCTATTTATTGTTTGAACAAAAATATTAGAGAAAGAATTTTATCTAGTAATAATGTATATTAATTTAGAAAATTTTCAAAACCAAATCAAATTAGCGTGATAAACTAATTTCAATGAGAACTAAGTGTTTGAAAATAAACAAACTTAAGAGAATGAGACGCGAGAGGGACTCACACCAAGATAGCTACAAGGATTTTACACTTCAAGAATATCGTTGTGAAAGATTTGTTAACAAACAAAATATATTATTGCTAACTAAAAATAATTAAAGAAGATTTATGATAAAGCAAGTTTCATTGGTTTGTATATGTTTTCTTTCCATTGTTATGAAGATATTAGAAGTAAAAGTGACAATATCCCCTCTCGAATAAAAGATAAGCAAAGTTATATTGCTGTTAAGTAGTCATTGGCAGTGATAGAAGAGAATCTGCCAAGGTAATTTACAATTCTAATTAATTTACAAGAATTGTATGACATAAGGTGGTTTTCCGTTTCCTTTCAATAAGTAATTAAGTAGATAAATTTTAAATGACTATTAACTCATGAAGTTCAACAAAAGATTTTGTAAAATTGGGGTGTACATCAGTCTATCATCATATCCTATACAAAGCACAAAAGTAGTTTTAATGAAGTACCTCAGAAACTAAGCTGCCTCGTGGAAAGTACAATTGGAGCAGATTGTGAGAGATGTCCTCATCCTTGTGTTTTCTGGGATAGCCGTCTTCCATTTTATCTTGTTTATCAATAGTTATGATTTAGGGTTAAATTAGTTTAGTAGCAAATGATGTCAGATCTCGAATCTGAAAGTACACAATATATCAAGTCTATTAGATAATATTCCCAATAAAACATTCATTAAGCTACTGATACAACCTTAGGAAGTGAGCACTCAGCACCATGAGTGTTGCAAAAGACAGAAAGCTATTGGCAACACAATTCCAACAAGAAACCCCAATAAGTGATACACTAGATTTGTGCCCAGACCAGTCCCCACTAGCACAACCCTTGCAACCACAATGAACACATTCAATAACCTTCTCCTCCCTTAGTTGCTTGGGCACTGCAAACACAAGTGGTGGCAAAATTGTGATCACGAGGCTGCATGCACCTTAGGCAACATAGACGTTCATAACCAGGCTGCAATTCAAGCAAAACCCACAAGAGATTAGAGGTGAGAATGCACAAATGAGGTAAGACAATATGTATATCCAAATCGAAATGAATGGTATTTGTTTTTGAAGGATTTCTTTATTATATTTCTCATCAATAACTGGATAATTCTTATCCTCCTCCAAGATATACTTGGCTCTTCTATTCAGTGAAATTTCTAGCCCTATTGCACATTAAATGACTTAAATAACATGAATGAACAAAAGGGGGAGACACCTTCTTCCATTTGGTGATCAGATTCCGGTCGGCATATCCTTGATCCAAACAGAACTCATACAACTCTTTGGAAATTTCTTTCCTCCCGTGGTAAAGGTCAAATATGTAGCGGCTCTTCTGATGAGCAATCTTGAATATAGGCCATAAAGTCTCACATTTTCTTTTGCCGTCATGAGGGTCGTTCTCAGCTGCAACATGCCAACATAGATAAAATCACTCCAGAATTTTCAGTTTCATGTAATTTCAGAATCCAACAAGAAAGGAATTCATAGTAACAAGTTCAAACCTTCTCTCATCTTCGCTTGAAGTTCACGAAGCGTAGGCTCAATGAGTTCCCAACCCTCTGGGTACTTAACACGGTTGGTCTTTACTCTCGGCATTTTTTAAAATCTGTCAAATGAAATATATCATATGCAAGGGTCAATTCCGATTTATTCCACCTGAAATCATCAACAGCAAATAACCATTTATCATTATTGAACCAGAAAACCCAACACTTGAAAAGTCATATGCATTACTGATAAATCCCATTTCGATGAATTATTTCATAGCATTAATTGACTAATTATCGACCTTTCACCGCTTAAATACTGAAAAAATAGGCTTGATTTCACTTAGTAGTTTCTTAGGGCTGTAATTGTAATTATCTGCTATTTCGGTCAATATTTACTATGTTTTAAACTGTTTCCCATTCCGGACGATGCCTTGATGTGTGTGCTTAAGTGTTTCAGGATTTAACAGGCAAAGTTCGGAGCGAAAGTGATCGGAAAGAGTGAAAGGAACGAAATGATCGCAACCAAACCTAGAAGGCCATTGCTGGAGCCTATGCGTACGCATCACATGGAGCCATGTGTACGCATCCTAGCCTTGGGCGGCACGCCTAATTGGCAGAACAGGCACCTATGCGTACGCATTAGAAGCTTCTATGTGTACGCATAGGTCACTTCCAGCATCTATAAATACAGGAGCATTTCACCATTTTGAGGAGAGCCCACTTCCATATTCTAGTTTAGTTTTTAGGGTTCCATTTAGGTTTTTGTCCATTTTTACTAGCCAAAACTCTGTCGATTTTATTTTATTGTCTGTTTATATTACTGTTACTCTGTCGAACTTCAGTTTTAATCAATTTACTTTATCGTTACTCTGTCCGTTTACTTTTCTGCAAACTGCGATTTTACATACTGTTATGCTGCTTATTTATTTTCCCGCTTTTATGATTTCAAGTAGCGAGTAGAGTCCCATAGTGTCTCGGCTATGGGGTGAAATGTTCAAATGACCTTAGCTGCGAGTCCCCCATAGGATTGGAAGGGGAGGAATGGGGTTAAATCCGTTAATGCTATTCGTACGCCCCTGCTAGCAAGGGTGGGGTCCCTGTGACACGGATTCACCACGGTGATCATGGGTATTCGAGCAGTGGGCTTGGTGATAGCAGGTTCCACGAGTTCTTTCAACATGAGTTGTTGACTGCAGACTCCACCGTTGTACCTACACCGCTAGTGAGTTTACTCCAGTAACGCGGATTTACTCGAATACATCGTGGGATCAGTACCTCACAGTTGGTATGCCAAGGATATGTAGATGATTAACTTCTCCGCTCTACCCTGGGTGGTGTGTTCCTCCTAGGTGACAGCTCATCCGACCCGGGACATAGCAGTGATCATAGGGATGCACAGTATTTCAACCCACGACCGGGGCACTCTTTTATTATTATTGTCATTTACCTGCTTTTAAACTGATATAAACTGCAATCTCTTTTCAAACCAAATCAACTGCAACCAAACCCCGATAAAAAATAAGCTTTCTGTTTCCGCTTCCTAGGAAAAATGACCCGAGTCTCGTCCTTGGTATTTTTAACTGATGCGTATGCATCTTGGGTTGTTTTTAGCTTCAATTCCTCTTTAATTATATGATTATTCTTGTGATTTCTACTCTCAAATTGTCAATCAAACAAACTTGATGTTCTTTTGAGTTTTGTTTATGTTTAGAGTGTTTCACAAAGGATTTTAGGTGATTAAAGATCAAACAAAGAGGATTGAAGATGGAAAAACGAAGCAGAGAAGAATGAGAGAAAAATTCTAAGTTCCAAGCCCCACGTTATACGTGGCTACTCCATGTTACATGTGGTAATTAATCTCTCAATTGGCAGAATTGGATAGAGGCTACACGTTATACATGAGTCACCCACATTATACGTGGGCATCCTCACATTATACGTGAGCTATTAAAAGCAAATGGCGACCTTGAGCAGTAACCCCACGTTATACGTGGGAGGCAAAATTCAGCAACATCCAGTTTTGTTAAAGGCCAATCCAATCCAAGTTGTTAAGCCTCAATTCCATCCAATAATCAA